>JALIZH010017620.1:0-86067 GCA_030522465.1 Rhipicephalus appendiculatus
CAGAAAAGCTGCTTGTCGGCACCCCGAGAGCGTCGAGACCACGCATGTTCATCTGGACCTGGTCGTATAGATTGCGCAGCTGTTGTACGTCAGATGCCAGTCTCACGCATCGAATGTCTATCAAGGCTCGTAGATGGTGTTGCTCTATTTGCCGTTTATCCCCATATCTGTCTTTGAGTAGCTGGAGAGCATTTCCGTAGCATGCGCTTGTAGTCGCAAATCCAGCGATTGCTGCAACAGCTTCTCCTTCCAGGTAATTCCGAAGGTAATGGAACTTGTCCGTCTCACTTAGTGCCGCATTTGAATGCACGGCGCCGTCAAACTGCTCCCAGAAGGCCGTCCACTCCCGTATGTTTCCGTTAAACGGTTTGATCTCCAGTCGAGGTAGGCGGGGTCCGATGTTTACGTTGCCGACATTCGCAGGAGCATGGACTGTACTTGCCGAATTTCCAGCGTCGGCGGCTCTTTGCGCGTTGTTCATGTCACCGATTCGGCACTGAAGACGTGCAAGCATAGGCGTGCGCAGGGTGCCCCTTCAGGGGGGGCGAAGGCTCGTCGCAGCGCCCCGCTTCCCTATTAAGTCAATGTATGGGGCAGACTTCGCCCCCCCCCCTTCTTAGGTGACTAGGGGGGGGCGGTTGCCCCCTCTGCCCCCCCCCTCGTGCGCACGCCTATGCGTACAAGTGTCGCTACCGCTTGATCTTCGTAGTCTGCTGCTGCGGCATCTTCAGACGCGAGCTCCTCCGTTGGAATGTGATCTTCCATTTCTTCCGATATCTGCTTCAACTTGTCATTGCTGGATGTCAGCCGCTCCTTCAATGCAATGAATGTCGCTCTATCGACGTTTTCGCTTTCCGAAATAGCTGTCGCCTCGTTGATTATCTTGGTATTCTGAGCGCGTGCCGATGATCTCTTCTGTTTCAAACGATCCATTGCTGCAGTGCACCCACAGGAAACCTTGGGCTTGCGTCCACTCGTTGACGTTGCTGGGCGCGGTCACCGACGAGGCTTACCAAGCACCGACGATTATTCCTCGAAGAAATCGTTCTTGTCAGTGCTGCCGTCCGTGTCGCCGATTAGCCGCAGATCCCGGGTCTTCGGCACCATATGTTATGGCACGGCATAGCCGATCCTGTAGCACACGGCAAGGAAAACTCAAAGCGTACTGGACTGAAGTACGATCGCTTTAATGGCGACAGAGAATCAGAAGAAGAAGAAAAGCATGTGCGTACTGGGGCGCCCCCTCCGCTTCCTCTTCGTCTTCTTTCCTAGGTCCCAACAAGGTGGGAAGCTAAGACTATACGCGAGTTTCCTGCCGAAAGAAAAAAAACAGGTGCATTCACAGGTGCAGTCACAGTTCTTTTGTGGTATTCGGCATTCTGCGGTACGCAATGACATAGCGGATCCCTGTAAAGTATGGTAGCAGAATACTGAAGGAAGACTTGCAAACGAGCTTGAGCATCCGCATGGCCAATATGCGCCCAAACACGACAACAAGTCTCGTGGCTTTTAGCCACCGCATCATGCGCCAGGTAGGAAAAAAAAACAGTCCGTGATTTAAAAAGGACACCTAAGTGAAACGATCGGTTTAGATTGATATATTTTACTGGGAGAATTCTAATGTCGGTAATGTCACCATCACAGCTTTAAAGGAGTACTGACACGAATTTTAAATATTTTCAGGTTGTTGCTCTAAATAAAAACGCGGGTGTCGAGAACCCCAAAAAGAGTGTCGTGGTGCTAGGGAATACATTGTATATATTTTTAATGCCGCTACCTTAAAACAGCAATTTCGGTTTCGGTATCGGACTGGGTGGCTTCGCAGTGACGTGTCAAGGGAAGGTCTGACGTCACGGGGAGACTGCAACTTGCGACATACTAGCAACAGCTGCCTGTTTGCTGTCAGCCGCACGTGGTTCACGTAAACAACGATGAGTTAATTGTCGTCCAGAGACTCTGACAGTGATTTCTGCGATTTAGGCTGCACGCAGGACGCAAATTTCGCAAACCCAGTGAACTGTGTTGACTTGTCGTGATAATGTCCATTGCGGTGGGGCTGGCTTGCAGGTGCTGGGCGACGAACTTTAAAATGAAAGTAAAATATTTTGTACGTATTGTCTGGCTCCGGCGTGTGGAGAGCGATGACAGTGCGCACCATGGAAACGAAAGATGTCCCTTTTGGGGTGCCTCAAAATCGCGTCAGCACTCCTTTAATATAATAAAGGAGAAAAGCAAAGTCAAAGTTTCATGCTTTGGTTTTGCGACGAAACCTCTGCGCTTGACGTCATGGATTTCAAAGGGCATTTTTTTCATATTAGGAACGACGTAGGTCCCGGTAGACGCCGTCAAAATCTATCACGTCATGGCGACTGGTGCGGAAACTTCAAGGTGGTGTCGCCACCCGCATTGTCTCTTCGCGCGTTCTCTTCCTTACCAAGCGTCTTGCCGCGGTAAACGTGGTGATTTTGGTACCGTGAAAGAGTAATTTAGAAGTACGAAAACAAATCGGTTTCCTCCTTAGTGCCCCTTTATAGCGGTTTGACGAATATTGACGAGCGACAGCTCGGTTCTGCTTGCTTTCGGAAATGACGAGACGACTGCTTTGCAGAGATTTGACTTTACTGCATATCTTGGTTTAGGCAACGAAGACGAGAAATCTACACGCTTTGAGTACGCGCCGCAACAACGGGGCCGACGGCGCCGAAGATGCGATCGCGCAGTGAACTTGGACGCAGCCAGCGCCTTTGGTGGTGGCCGCACGAAAGACCCGCCTTGAGCCATAGCCTCCGAGACTGCGCGCCGGCAGGGCGCGCAATCTCGCAAGCCATGCTTGAGGGCCCCCTCTTTCTTTTACGTTAATCTTTTCTACCGGGGGGAAAAAACAAGTCATGCTTGAGCCGCTGTTCGTTGTCGCGAACGCACCGCCCTAGGGTTTCGCTGAAGCGATTTCGCCCGCGTTGACCTTGGCTACGGTTGAAGGCCACATTTGCGCAACTAGGCGTTTTCTGGGTTTGTAACAGGAAGAGTAACGCAATATGCACCAATTTACTGCCTCGAAGTGGAACATCATTCACTGCGCAGCACAAGACAAGGACTAAGAGCCCGACTCAACAGTGGAACAGTGCGCTTCAGTTGTGTCGGTCTCTTCGTAGTTCCTCGTTTTGTGTTGAGCACTGAAGGGTGAATCAATAGCAATTCCCCAACTGTCAGCTCTTTTGCAATGTGGAACGTTTCTAGACAATGACAAGCCATGTTTCTCTGGCCAATATTTAAAGGGGCCCTGTAACACTTTTGCAAGTAACCATCGAATGGCTTCAATAAAGGAGTCTATTGCCTCACAAATCAACCACCGCAATTTTTTTTAAGTACGAGCGGTGTTACAAAGATTTCTCGCACGCTGTAATTGCTTTCTCCTTTCACCCCAACGAACGCACTAGAAGCTAAGCAGTGAAGAATGGCACGCGCATCACAACCTTGAGCGCTATTTTCCTTTTTTTTCTTTTTTTTTTTCTTCAAACGCGCCGCTCACCTTCATTGTGATCGCGAGCACGGGCACGTGGCGGCCTCTGGCGCAGGCCTCGGTAACTATGCACCTCACGATGCTCAAGTCAGCTAATGACCGTGAATTTGGGTATATGGCGCTGGCATTTGGGTATATGACATCATTTGTAGAAAGAAGAACGATCTCTAGCTGACGTTGAAAATGAATAGTAAATTCCAGGGCACGCGCTGCGCTTTAATTTTTGGCTCGGATATTCTCAGGAGCCTCGACTGCCGATCAGCACTGTTTTCCTGACCGTGCTAAAAAAGTGTTGTGGCTCCCATGCAAATATCAGCTACAAGTAAATAAGTCCCCTTCATGGTAAACAGAAGCAGAAATGTTGTTCGTAGCGGCGGAATTCCTGAACTGACAGTCGATCTGTATAAGCACGCATGCCGAAATGACAACAATCACACTTTCCTTGATTTTTTTTTCTTTCTTGACACCAGCTTCACAGTGCCTTGAGTGTCGAAGATTAATTTGACCACGGCATGATGCGTGCCCCGCACAGTTCTTTTTTTTTTTTTTTTTAGATAAAAGAAACGAAAACTGGGTCCATTGTGACGCCCCGAACTGTCAGCTGCTAAGGACATGTGGCTTGCTCACGCTAGCAGCTTGAAACGTTCCTGGGGTGTGTTTCTTAAATTCGCTTTAAGTTTGTAAATTTCCTAGTATTTGTACTTTTCTAAAAATAGCGATCACATTTGGTCACTGCTAATTTTCGCGAATTGTGGCCTTTTTCGGCTCCCTTTGCCCAAGGCTATGCAGTAACGCCAGAAGGTGCCGTACTTGAAGGTACCCCGTATGGAAGCCCACACAATAAATCTCGGTAGTTCAGCTGCCGTGGAAATTACGGTCGCACACAGATTTGCGCTAAGCTTTGCCGTGTTCATTTTGAACAATTGTTACTACTCTGTAAGTTCAGCTTTTTAACAACCTGTTGCGAATTTCTGTGTAGGCTTCTTGTATGTATTAGTCCTACATGTATATGTATAGTAGCCCTATATGGCGCTTTCGATTAACTGCTGAAGAAAATGTCGTGACTTGCCAAACGTTATGTTGAAATTTTGACTGCAGTTTCACAGCAACGACGTTTCACAGCTTTTTTTTTTTTGCCTTTTCAGCCATTAGAAAACAATTACGTTCACTACACAACAATACTATCAATGTCATGTGAGTTCCGTTTTTTCTATACTTCAAAGCTGCGACGGGTTTTTCGCATGAAGAACTTCAATTCTCCCATTCGAGATAACCGCCTAACTTCATTATTAAAAAGTTAATTAATTGATCTTTCCTAATCATTAGCTTAAATGATGTCTTTAACCATCCTAAGATGCCTCTCGCTCCAGAAAATGTAATTGTGGATATATATATATATATATATATATATATATATATATATATATATATATATATATATATATATATATATATATATATATATAGCAGGGTCCCTGCCGGTGGCAACATCTTTTCGTCCACTTTTCTTTCTTCACATTATTACAATTACGTCTAATAACATCCCCTATACTTCCCTCGGCATCATTGTCTGTTAGTTCTCATTTATATATATATATATATATATATATATGTGTGTGTGTGTGTGTGTGTGTGTGTGTGTGTGTGTGTGTGTGTGTGTGTGTGTGTGTGTGTGTGTGTGTGTGTGTGTGTGTGTGTGTGTGTGTGTGTGTGTGTGTGTGTGTGTGTGATGTAGAGTAGTGGCGCTCGGGCATGGGCGTGTGCTGGGCTAAGTGGAAGACGAGAAGAACGAAGTCAGAATAGAACAGCCGGCCCGCAGCAAGGGGTGCTGTCTCTGTCTCTCTCATTTCACTACAATGGCGCAGTCGCCGAAAACGACCCCTTAAGGCCGACACTGCCTTTGCTCGTGTTTCTACGGCATTCCGGTCCCGCCTTCCAAAGAAAGCCGTCCACGCTTCCTTGGCCATGGAATCCGCCTACCTGCCGCCGCACCGAGCACAGTTCGGGGACGGCGTCTATGCCTCCTCGTCGCCTCACAACCTCTCGGCGCGGCGACCGCTGTCCGGGGGTGGCGTCAGTGCCTCCTCGGCGGCTCGACTTTCCGTCACCGGTGCCGCGATACCAGTTCACGGCACGGCAACTAACGGGGTTTTCTTGCATGGGAACCGGACTCCATCGCCTCATCAGCCTCCAGCGGACGTCGTGAGTACCGGAGCCACTGATGACGGCCCTGGCTCATCATGCTTCTCACCCGAGAGCGCCGTGGAGCCTTCGCGTGCCCTTACTCAACTCTTGCAAGAGGTCCACCACTTCGCCTCGTTGCGCTGCGAGTTCTGGCCGGCCGCCTTACCATATCCGGCACATTCGGAAGTACCGGTGTTCCGCGGCTTCCAGGATGACGCCGACGGATGGGTAGCGACCATAAATGCTCTCGGCTTGCGCCATGCCTTCCCGAACATAAGGAAATGGCTGGTAGCCATCGACCGGCTTCGCGGTGCTGCCGACGGCATGGCACAAGTACGAAGGTGTCAAGCAATGTTCCTGGATGGAATGGAGTGGCCGGCTCATTGCTGCTTTTGGCCGGATTGGCCGCGACACCTGCGTGTTGAACCCGACAAATGCCGAGGACGGAGTTCAGGGGAACCTCCTCGAGGCTGCATCTGTACACTGCAGCTCGTCGACCGGCAGCTTGGCAGCCAACCCTCGCCCTCACACCGGACCCGGCTTGTCTTCTTCGACATTCCAGAGGGAGGACCTCCCACCGGGTTTCGGTGGCCGGATCGACGTTAAACCACCACATATACGACATCGAGATACACAACACCAAACGCGGTCACTTCTAACGGTGCAGGTCCGCGTGGCCGGAATCGGCGAGCTTACGGCTCTTGTGCACACGGGAGCTCAACGCACGGCGCTGCATCGACGCCATGCCCCAGCCAACCTCCAACCTTGGCCCGAGGCACCCCTGCGTGGCCTCGGTGGTTACGCGTTGCCTGTCGGTGCGCTTGACCTGCATCTCGAAACCGAAGCCGGGAGCATGTTCTTTGCCGGCGTTCCCGTTTTCGAGGACCTGCCCGCGGATATGATCCTAGGAGCAGACTACCTCTTCTCTGGTGAAGTTCACCTCACCATTGATCACAATGGAGTCAAACTCAGCTCCTCGACTCCGAGTACCGCATCGACCCAAAGTTTTCAAGTTGACAGACTACAACCTGAAGGGCCTGCTGATACTAAAAGCACCGACTGTGACCAGACGGACACGCATCTGCTGGCTTCCAGGCAGTCATTGGCCGAGGGTGTGAACGTTTCTTTCAGAGAAGCCAACGCAGAGACCATTGATGCGCCTCAGGCAGGTGGAGCCAACATTAGCCATCCCGGCAGCCACGCCTGCCAGTCTACTGGCGACGGCAAGCGCTCTATTCCAGCATCCGGTCTACCACCAGAGCACCGCGCCAATCAGCACGAAGTGGCTCCCGCCGTCTTCGGACCCGCCACTGACTCACCCCAAGTGGTCGCCACCATGGAATTTGCCAATGACCAGTCGGACGGCGAGCAGTTCAACCAAGGCAGCGAGATGGCTTCAGCAAACTTCAATGATTTCGGCGCGGGGGACAGAGATGGTGGCGTTCACGGGTACGGATGCGATATGGAGCCACAAGCGACCACCTTTTGTTCTCGTTACCGCGGAACTAAATATTGCGCAGACGGCAACGCAGATGCTGCTACGCCGAATCACGACCACTCTTCGCAGCTTGTCCGAACTTGCACGCCTTCTACGCTGCTCAAGCATTTGCCTCCTCAGCACGCAAACGTGAATGACGACCAGCGCCCCAAACTGCAGCAACTGAATTGTCTGCTAAGTGTACTGCGGCCACATCGAGACAGCCGTCGCCCACCAAATTGTTCGGCAGCTCAGCAAGGCAGGTCATGGCGTACACCACAAAGACCCCCAACGCACAGCCAACACCGCCCGCCAGAGATATTATCGCCTACGATAGCAGTTCAGGGTCCAGGGCCTGTGGGCCTTCGACGACGACCACTGCGGCACAGCCAATGTCGTCCGCCCGGGTGCATTTCTGGAGCTCACCATGCCATTTCGCAGCGTGGCCGAGTGTGATGTAGAGTAGTGGCGCTCGGGCATGGGCGTGTGCTGGGCTAAGTGGAAGACGAGAAGAACGAAGTCAGAATAGAACAGCCGGCCCGCCGCAAGGGTGCTGTCTCTGTCTCTCTCATTTCACTACAATATATAGGACGCGTGTTCGATCTCGGCCGTGGTTGTGGCATTTTGATGGAGGTGAAATGCTCGGTCTCTATACTGTTCGATGTACACGCAAGTTGAAGAACCACAAACGCATCCATGGTCGAGGTTATACGGAGACCTCCACTACGACGTCTTTCATAGTCTGAGCGACATTGGGACGTTGAATGGTAATGAAGTTTCTTTTTTGTCATCACCACAATGATGAAGGAGAGCTGTAGATAAAAAGCTGCTCTCCGTAGAAACAGCTTGACAAGGGCGCACAGCTACCTCTGTGTAACAGCAGCGCCAACAGTCAGCAGTAGCAACTTCAGGAACGTGCTAACATGAGTAAACAGAGAACAGCTTAGTTTCTTTTTTTTTAACCAACTAACTCCCTTCATACGCTAAGCAAACGTCGTGAATCTGTAGTACTCCTGTGCTTGCTCCATTAATATCCAACAGAACAGACTTTTTGGCTAGTTCGTTTGTAGAAGCCATAGTGCTGATAAGACAGGGACCACAGAAAGCGCACGTCCTGTCCACTTTCTGGGGTCCCTGCCTTTTCAGCGCTATGGCTTCATTGAACGCTCCATTGATATGTTCACCAAATGCCGCGATCAAGCTTTCTTTCAGGAATAGCGGGTCTTGCACATCACGACCACTTCCCAATTTTCTAAGTTGACTCGTATCTACGGGAATCAACACCAATGCATTTAGTTTTTTTACCTTGCCAAGAGCTATTCGGCTATGTAATTCTCTTCCTAACTGCACTGCCGCGCAAATGAACAAAGATATATTTAGGAAGCTTCTGATTGTAAATAGTTTCTGAATCCAAAGGCTTCTGAATTCTAAATAAAACCCCACACATTATATAATGCCCCTCCCAGAAAGAAAGGGGTGGGGGGGGGGGGGGGAGGGGGGGGAGGGCTTTAAGGTAATAAACTGAACTGAACTGAACTGAACTGAACTGAATAGGTAGCTTAATGTCACAATAATTGCTTTCATCTGTCCGTACTTGATTTCACGTATCACCTAGTAACGTGTCATGATAACATGTCTTTTCTTACGTTCTGTAATATTATGTGGTCGAGCAAAATGCGTTTCGTACCGTTCTTTCTTTTGTAATCAATATTTCTCGTTCAGAATGTGCTACCATGAATTGTATATTTTCCTTGCATAGATTCGAAGGTCGAATGTCCGGTCCCTGCCAGCGGCGAGTTATTATTTCATCCACTTTACTGACTTCACATTTACACCGTAATTACTACAAATACCATCGCTTACAACTTTTTTTTCGTCTGTCGTGAATTGTTTCTATCGTTGTTTGTTCTAGGATGCCCTAATTAGTGGGCAAAATGTTTGTCCAATAAGGAGCATTTGTGTTTAACTGAACCTGTGGCTACTTACTCCTTTACGGTCACAACAACAAGACATTCTGCGAACAAAAAATGCAAAATGAAATTTTATTTTGAATATACGCAAACAGCCAAAAAAAGACGCGCATATTCACCACGTCTGAACATTTAAAAAGCAGATCGTCACCGCTTAAACAATTAGAAGAGCAGCATGACATCTTTTTTTTCCAAGTGTTTCCGACTAGCCTGAATAAATCTGTCTTTCTGTGCAGCGGTGAGAATTCACGAAAACTTTTCCAACTACGGTAGCCATATGCTTCTGTCAACTCACTTTGGCGACCAGGACGGAAAACACTTTCCAACAGACTCAGGGCTGGTGAGTACCTTGGTTCTTTATTGGTATAGAACATAGGATACGTTGGCGCCTTCATTGGCGCTGGATAATCTTTTTTTCAATTAAAGCAAGGACAGGTAGAAAAGATTACAACATAAAAAAAATCAATCAGCTCCGCTTTGCGGACACCGATGAAACAGCTGAACTGGTGGCGTTCTTTTCGTCAGGCTAACGCATTTCTATGTTTCGCAAGTCTTTAAGATATGTTGTATCAATGCTCTTTATTAAGCACTCATTGTGAGGCTTTGCGGTGGCAGTATAGTTTTATTGCATATTGACCATACCACTGTTATGAACAGGTTTACATAGAAACCTTCGCTTAAAGGAGTACTCGCAAAAGGGACATTTTTCGTTTCCTTGGTATGCAGTGTTTACGCTCTCCACACACCGGAGTGAGACAACACGTATTAGATATGTTGTCTTGGTTTTAAAGTTTTCGTCGCTTAGCATCTGCAAGCTAGCCCTACCTCAATGGACATTACAACGACGAGTCAACACAGTTCCACTGAGTTTGCGAAATCTGCGTCCTGCATGCAGCCTTAATTAACTAGAGGGGACTCTGCCGCTGCGATCGTTCAGCCACCATGGGAATGATGGGTAGTACACAAATTTGCCTAGTCTTCGTGCTTGCGGCTTCGAACGCACTTGTGGCTTTGTTTGTTGTTGTGTTTTGGTTTTGTTTCGGATAAAATAATGGACCAATGTGAGCTTCATGAGCCGATTTGAATTCTTGAGCCTAAAAAGGTGAAGGTGGTGAAGCGTAACTGCTAAACCTTACCTGAACTTCGTCTTGCGGCAAAGCGGATTCAGGCCACACGGAGCCAAACGGAGTCAAAGGAACGAAGACTAGCCAAGACTAAGCAAATTTGCGTGCTACTCATAATTCCCATGCTGGCTGAAGCGCCGTGCGTTGCAGCTCCCATAGACACTAGAACCAGAGTTCCCTCTAGTGTATTTATACTAAACTCTATGCGTGAGGTCACACTGCCATGACACGTCACTGAGAAGCTGCCCCCTCGATAACGAAACCGAAAGCGTTATTTTAAAGTAACGGTATTAAAAATATACCTGATGCATTCCCAGGCACCATAATACTCTTTTTAGGGTTCTCAACACCAGTGCTCTTATTTAGAGCAATGGTCCGAAAATATTCCCAATTCTTCTCAGAACACTCTTTGTCAAGCTTTGAGGTGGTAGCATAGCCACCACCTTTCATAACCACGAAGTATCACGTGACAGCGGTGTGGTTATGGTAAAGCGCACGTCATTTGTTTGGCTAACTGCTGCCTTCCTCCTTTTTAGTGGTAGTTGCGTTTAGTGGGATTTAGCCAATTTCCGGGGCACTTACCCGTTTGTGTGGCTAACTGTTGGCTTCATTTTTAGGGGACCAAAGGTGAGTAGTGGGATTTAGGCAATGTCTGTGGCGCATACCCGCATATGATGCCCAGAAGCGTTACCACGGATCCCGGACATGAAAGGCTCGACCAAGAACAGCTTCGCTGTTTTAGAAAAAGCCAGTGAACAGTTTGAAGGACTGTCATGTTCAACGGACGCGTAAAGAAATGCGTCCAAGGGAATCACACAGCTCTGAAGAAAAGATAAAACGCACAAAACAAACTCCACGCCCGCGCACAAGCCCTGCGGATATTCGTAAAAAAAAATTGGCCGCGTATCTGCGTGCTTCGCTGCAAATGTCGTCGAAAGACGATAGTCTTCTGCCGGCCGTACTACTATGTTTTGCCTTGCCTCACACAGCGCCTCCTCTATGTTGAATCGGCCGCATCTGGCTGGCATTGATAAAATAGAGGAGCCGCTGCGTGAGATATGGACGCCATCTGGCAGTGATGTCGGGAAACATGAGCTTGTGCAGAAACTAAGGCCACTGCCAGCGGAAGCACCATATCGTCGGCAGAGCGTTGCATTTACATCGCAGCATAGCGTTGCATTTTCAGCGCAGCCTAAGAAACACTAGGGCCTTTAGAATTACGTATCCATGTATTTTCTAGTAAATAATACTTACGTATTCGATGTTGCACCTCAGATATGCGCAATATTTGCTTTTTGATCGACAATGTTCACAAGTATGAACGCAGACACCAGTTAAAGATGGCTGGGCGTTCAGGAAGTGCTTAAACTTTGGCCGGATGGCCGAATCGTGTGACAGACAGACAGATAGAAAGACAGACAGACCAAAATTTCTGCGCTGAAGTATCCCAAGAAAGACCATCTTCTTTAAAAGTTGCAGGTGATCCCTAAGTATGTTGTTATGCGATGAGAACACGGAAGCGTTTCTTTTGACAATGTTATTACGGATGTTTGCAGCAAGGTCTGCTGCGGGGATTCCCCTCTCATACACCGCAGATGCAGCTGGTTGCCACGGCATGGTGCTGCGAGCACTGAGTCTCGCTGCGGAGACTACGGCTGAGTGCGCGCTTTCGAAAACACAGCCGAGAAACGCGACCGCGGCTGCAGGTGGTTGCTGCGACAGTAGTTGGCGCCGGCGTCAGTTCCTGTGGGTAAGGTCACGCGCTTTCCAGAGGCTGCTTTTGCGGACACCAGCTGTGTGCGTGCTTCTGTCAGCCTAGCCAAGAAACGCTTTCACGTAAAACAAATGAATAACACTTAAGATAATCAACCATGACTCATCTCTCATGTGAGATTTCACGGTAAGCAGCGGTGTAGCCAGAAATATTTTTCGGGTCGGGGTTCAACCACCCTTTATGGTTGTTTGTGCGTTCGTTTGTATGTATGCGTGCATATGTGCAGATGCAAACATTCGTGGTGAAGTTCTGCAAGCCGAGTTGATAAACACAAGGTGCAGAAAATACCCTTTTGTATGTTTGCACTGCTGCATGCCGAGTCCATTTTTTCACTTGAGGGCAAGACACCCCATGCCCTTGAGACAAAGAAGGAAATCGTGTGTAGAGATCAGTGACAGTTAAAGGCCAATAATTGCAGAGACCGGAGTTTCAGTGGAAAAATAACCTCCAATGTCCCCCTTTATGAGAGATGCCTAATGCTTACGTTGTGTATGCATGGTGAATAAATTACATTAGCCTTATTTTTTGAACACATCAATGTTTTCATAGTCGAAATCTTTCAGCGACGGCGATGTACCCCTGCATCACCTTCGCCTAACAGCGGTTCGGGCAGAAAGAGCTTCTAGTAGTTATTTAGAACATTCTTTGCGCGCTGATTTAATTGTCACGGCCAAACCATGTTGAATAGCTCCATGAAATGCGTATTTATTTGTGTAAAATAAAGAAAACGGCTTGCTAAAGTAAAATGATTTTGACCTGCCGTGGCGGCTTAGTTGCTTACCTGTTGCGCTGTTGAGCTGAAAGACGCAGCTTCAATTTGTGGTCACGGTGACAGCTTTATATGAGGGTGAAATTTGGAAAAGTCGCACACATCTCCCCTAAAGGGAACGCTGAGTAGTAATGCGAAGGAGCCAATGTCTTTTTATTCATCATCGTATGTGACTTTAAGCTCCGGAGACCGTTTTTCCCTTGAGCATAACGGCCTTGTGGTCTGTGAAGTGTAAAGTTAAGGGATCATGCAGCAAAGGTTGTAGTTTGAGAAGGCGATGTCTATGCACGTTCCCCTCATGGTAGTATGATGTTATTAATCGTGCGAAATGCTCCGGAGAGCCAAACGGGACACCATGTGGGCGCTCCGCGTACTATAGCGGCTACGGCGCACAACGATGGGGGGGGACAGGCCTCGTTCATAAGCTGCTTCGCATCTAAAACGCCCGCTTGTATACGGAAAAAGGTAGGCGTAACATTACAAGCGATCGGGAGGCACTAGAATGAATCACAAAATACGCAGTTTTAGCCGCTACTCTAGTTCGCATTAAGCAAAATAAATGGACCTGGGTACGTTATGCGTGGGGCAGACAACTGGTGGCCAGTTTGAGCAAGAACGGTTACCAAGAGATGGAAACCGCTGCCGATGACGGTAGGAAGTTAGACGGAGCGACAAAATGGTCGCCGGGAATAAAACGGTGTCAGCCTGCCCAAGAAAGGGTACATTGGATATCTCTGGAAGAGGCATTCGTCCTGAAGTTGACTAACATAGACTGAGAATAATGACGAACGATACTAATACTCAGTTGCACGGCGAAAAATTACCGATGGCGTAAATCTATACGGTGTCCCCCCACTACGGCGTGTCTCATAATGATATTGTCACGAGAGTGAGAATATCCGAAGTAAAGAAAGACAGATAGAAATGTATTTACAGAATGTACACGGGGAGTCCTTCAGCCAGGATGGCGGAACACGAACAACACAAGCGCTATTGCAATCGTCGTCTTCATCGCTTCGATGGCGCATTCCTTCTTGTTCGTCACGGCTTGTAACAATATTGTCACGGGCTCAGAAGATGGCTTAGAATGACGACGACGAAGTGCTGAGTGGAACGCGCTTGGACTGCAGCAGCGTTGTACGCTTGTGCTCGCAAATATACCGTGCGTTAATAGTTTCTTCCCCGTAACATCTTTGGTGGAGGTGCGGGGTAGAAACTATTAACGCTACCCAATGTGAACAAGATCCGCCAGGCCCACAGCCGACTTGTTGTGGTGCAGCCCCGTGACCCTGGCCCATTCAACGGGCGCAAGTGGCATCGACGTCGACGACTGGCTGGTTCTGTATGAGCGCGTCAGCAGCAGCAACCACTGGGACCCGACGATGATGCTGGCGAATATCCTCTTCTACTTGCGGGGCACGGCGAAACTCTGGTACGAGACGCACGAAGAACAGTTGACTAGTTGGGATGTCTGCAAGGCGAAATTACGCGATTTATTTGGGAAACCTATCGGACGACAACTGGCCGCAAAGAAAGAGATCGCAACTCGTGCCCAGACATCCACGGAGCCGTACATCGCGTACATCCAGGACGTGTTGTCTTTGTGCCGCAAGGTGGACAAGGACATGCCTGAGGAGGACAAGGTCGGGCACATACTAAAAGGAATTGCCGATGACGCCTTCAATTTCCTGCTGTGCAAGGACTGCTCGACTGTGGAGTCGGTCATAGCAGAATGTCGTCGCTTCGAACAGGCAATAAGTAGGCGCATCATTCACCGGTTTGACCGCCTTCCCAACACGGCGGCTTCGTCCTCCTGCGAAGATTTGCCCACGCTACATCAACCACCAGCTCCGGAAAACGTCACCAGGATAGTCCGTCGGGAACTCGAGGCTACGGAACCCGCTATGTCTAATGACAGTGCTCCAGGAAACAGCCTCGCTGCTGTTTCGTTAATACAGGCCGTGGTTCGCCAAGAGATCGCGAATATGGGCATTTCGCCAACTTTTCAAAATGCCCATGCTACTCCAAAGTCGGCTCCTCCAGTCGTTGCGGCCGCTACTCCGAACCCCACCTTCGCGCCACGACGAAACCCGGCCGAATGGCGAACACCTGATGACCGACCCATATGTTTCACGTGCCACAAGATAGGACACATAGCCCGCCATTGCCGCAGCCGTTGGACCTCATCACCTCGACCAAGCTTCTACAATTGGGGATCCCGCTCCGAACGTGTGCCCTATGCCCCGTCCTTCCGCGCTGAAACAAATGCAGAGCCTTTTCCAGAACATCGGAGCAGCCGCTCGCCATCGCCCCAGCGTCGTCAGTCCCCCCTCGCCCCAACGCCGCCGCTCGGGGTCTCCCTTTGTCCGTCACTCGAGAAACTAACCGGTGCAGCCCCCCGGAGGTGACGCTGAATACACGACTCGGACTGCAAACCCTCTGATTACTTCTGACCAGCGGTGCAACCTTCTTGGAATTCTCGTTGATGGTTTACCTGTAACTGCTCTTATTGATACCGGTGCACAGATATCTGTGATGAGCTCAGACCTCCGCCGCCGCCTCCAAAAAGTCTGCGATTGCACCTACCGTTCGTACAGCCGATGGTAGTACTCCTGCTGTGCTTGGAATGTGCACTGCACGAATCACAATTTCTGAGCATCACACTTCAGTCCTGTTCGCTGTACTAGAAAATTGCCCTCATGACCTCATCCTTGGGATCGACTTCCTGACCAAGCTTGCTGCGCTTATTGACTGCTCTGAAGGATTTCTTCGGCTAGAACTCCCCTCGTTCTCAGATACGGCTCCTATCAGCTCACCCCGTCTACGCTCCGTCGAGTTTCTTCGACTTCCGCCGCAAGCCGCAGTTCAAGTCCAGCTCTCGCCATTCCCACCAGTACCCGATGGTGATTATGCCGCTGCCCCGATTTCTGACGTCGCCATGACTCGCAATGTTGCGCTCCCCAACACGGTGGTGACAGTTACAGATAATCGAACTTCATTTCCCGTCCTCAATTTTGGTTTCTCGGCGCAAGTTATTCCTCGCGGCATGTCACTTGCGCGTCTGACACCACTGGCCGACCATACCGTTTCCGCCTTGACCACAGATTCGCCACCCGATTTTCCATTGACGTCACTCTCGTCACGTTCCTGCTGCGACCACTTCACGCCAATGATCTCCGACGAGCTCACTTCTGAACAAATCTCTGCTCTCCGACGCGTACTCGTTTCTTACCAGGACATCTTTGACTTCGGCGACCGTAATTTGGGCCAGACATCCGTGGTAACCCATCGCATCGATACCGGTGATGCTCGACCCATTCACAGACGGCCCTACCGTGTGTCAGCCCCGGAGCGTGCTATTATACAGCGGGACATAGGCGTGCGCACGAGGGGGGGGGCAGAGGGGGCGGCCGCCCCCCCTAGTACCCTAAGAACTTAAGAGGGGGGGGGGGCGCAAAGTCTGCCCCATACATTGACTTAATAGGGAAGGGGGGCGCTGCGACGAGCCTTCGCCCCCCCTGAAGGGGAACCCTGCGCACGCCTATGCAGCGGGAGGTGGATAAAATGCTTCATAAGGGCATAATCGAACCCTCGTCCAGTCCCTGGTCCTTCCCCCGTTGTACTTGTCAAAAAGAAGGACAATAGCTGGAGATTCTGTGTTGACTACCGCCATCTCAACCATATTACCAAGAAAGATGTGTATCCTCTCCCGCGCATAGACGATGCACTCGATTGCTTGCACGGCGCCAGATATTTCTCTTCAATAGACCTCCGCTCAGGGTACTGGCAGATCGCTGGGACGACCAATGACCGAGAGAAGACGGCCTTCGTGACTCCTGATGGACTTTACCAGTTTAAAGTGATGCCTTTTGGCTTATGTAATGCTCCAGCGACTTTCGAGCGCATGATGGACTCCCTCCTTCGAGGCATGAAGTGGTCCATCTGCCTTTGTTATCTTGACGATGTTATCGTTTTTTCCACTACTTTCGAAAGCCACCTCACTCGCCTGTCCACAGTGCTTGATGTTTTCCGACGCGCCAACCTTCAACTTAACTCGTCGAAGTGTCGCTTTGGGCAAAGCCAAATCTGCGTACTCGGCCATCTTGTTGACGCTGCGGGCGTACAACCAGACCCTGGGAAAGTCCGAGCAGTTCGCGACTTCCCCGCACCCCGTTCGGCCAAGGACGTTCGAAGTTTCCTAGGACTGTGCTCCTACTTCCGTCGTTTTGTCGAGAACTTCGCCGAAGTAGCCCGTCCTCTGACCTGCCTACTCAAAAAGGATGTCGCATTCACCTGGGGCCAGCAGCAAGCGGATGCCTTCTCGTCGCTCGTTGCCATGCTCACCAATCCACCAGTTCTGGCACACTTCGACCCCTCTGCCACCACGGAGCTTCGTACCGATGCCAGTGGCCACGGCATAGGTGCAGTTCTTGCGCAACAGCAACAAGGCATGCACCGTGTCGTCGCGTACGCAAGCCGCCTTTTGTCGCCATCAGAACAAAATTATTCGATCACGGAACGCGAGTGCTTAGCTCTCGTCCTGGCCGATTGCGAAATTCCGACCATACCTATATGGCAGACACTTCTCCGTTATTACAGACCATCATGCGCTTTGCTGGCTCTCCTCGCTCAAGGACCCCACAGGGGCGCCTCGGTCGCTGGGCGCTGCGCTTACAAGAATACACGTTTTCCGTATCCTATAAATCTGGACAACTTCACAAGGATGCCGACTGCTTGTCTCGGTACCCAGTCGATCCGCCTGAAACGAAGGAAGATGGACATGAAGCACTCGTTCTCTCCATTACGGACTTCACAAACATGGCTGCTGAACGAACGCCGCGACTCTTCTTTGCGGCCTATTATAGATGGTCTGCAATCTTCACAGCCTGACCGTTCCTTACAGATGTTCGTCCTTCACAACGACATCTTGCACCGCTACAACGCCCGCCCTGAAGGTGCTGAGCTTTTGCTCGTTGTTCCTGCGCATCTCCGCTCGGATGTTTTGGCCCAGCTTCACGATGCACCTACCGCCGGACACCTGGGGGGTGTCACGCACGTATGACCGCATTCGTCGACGATTCTTTTGGCCTGGCCTCTACCGTTCTGTGCGACAGTACGTTGCGGCGTGCGACCTCTGTCAGCGGCGCAAGACACCTGCGCTATTGCCTGCTGGCAGCCTTCAGCCCATTGAAATACCAGATGAGCCATTTTTTCGAATCGGCCTCGATCTTCTAGGACCTTTTCCCGAGTCGGCCTCTGGTAATCGGTGGATTGCCGTCGCTACCGACTACGCAACGCGGTATGCCATTACACGAGCACTCCCCACCAGCTGCGCTACTGATGTAGCCGATTTCATTCTTCATGACATCATTCTGCGTCATGGTGCTCCTCGTCAGTTGATCACAGTCCGCGGCCGCTGTTTCCTATCTAAAGTAGTCGACGACCTACTGCGATCCTGCTCGACCCACCACAAGTTCACTACAGTGTACCACCCACAAACCAACGGCCTCACCGAACGCCTGAACCGTACCCTGACAGATATGCTTGCAATGTACGTCTCTGAGGACCACCGAGATTGGGACATCCACTTTCCTTTCTTAACCTTCGCATACAACTTTTCACGTCACGACACAGCTGGATTTTCACCGTTTGACCTCCTGTTTGGCTATGACCCGCCTTTACCCATGGACACCATGCTCCATTCTGACGCCGACTCATCAACTGCCTATGCTCGTGATGCACTGGCCCGTGCTGACATCGCTCGCCAAGTCGCCCGGGATCGCTTATTTGCTTCGCAGGTGAACCAAAAGTGTGTTTACGATCGCCGACACCGCGACGTGCAGTACTCTCCGGGGTCGCTGGTCTTGATGTGGTTACCATCACGACGTGTTGGTCTCTGCGAAAAACTGATGTCACGTTATGTTGGCCCTTACCGTAGGTTGGCCCTTACCGTAGGTCATAGGTCACTAGCGTCACCTATGAGATCGCTCCTCTCCATCCCAGGTCAGCAACAGCTCCAGTCACAAGCGATACAGTGCATTTGTCGAGACTTCAACCATACCACTCTCGCTCCGAGGACTGATCGCACCGGGACGGTGCTTCTGCCGCCGGCGGGTAATGTCACGGGCTCAGAAGATGGCTTAGAATGACGACGACGAAGTGCTGAGCGGAACGCGCTTGGACTGCAGCAGCGTTGTACGCTTTTGCTCGCAAATATACCCTGCGTTAATAGTTTCTTCCCCGTAACAATATCTTGGTTTTGACACGGAAAGTCAAATGAAGTAATGAATTCATTTTTTTTCGCACAGGATGCCGTTATTGCCGGTACAGTCCACATGTTTCCAGGCTCCTACGCTGTTTACACGGGAATCTACACAGGACCTGACGTGTACGTCTGCAAGTACTGCACGCAGCATTGGCGTAGCCGGAAATCTTGTTCCGGAGGGGCTCACATGTCTATATATATATATATATATATATATATATATATATATATATATATATATATATATATATATATATATATATATATATATGTATATAAAAGAGGGGGGGGGGGGACGCGCATGCGCTGTTGGGGGTGTAGGACGCGGGCGCCGCTCCGTATAGTAGAGGATTCCTAGAGGAGAGAAAGGGGGGTGAGCGTAGGAAAGGAGAGAGAGAGGGGGGAGGTAACGCGCATGCGCTGTGGTGGTGTGGGACGCGGGACGCGGGAAGGAGGGACGGACTAAGCATATATATATTGCACCGGTACACCGGTTGCACCAAATGCAACAGGCGTGTTCTTCTGAAGAGTATCGGCACGACGCCTGGCAAGAGGTGCACAAGGGAAAGACAGCTGCAGCACAGAAACAGGGCGAGCGCGCAGCACACTAACGTCTTCGTCTTTCATCTCGCTGGGACAGAGCTGGCCCCGATGTGCACCGGTACAATGCTCGGGGCTCTGTCCGTCCTTCCCGCGTCCCGTGTCCCGCGTCCCGCGTCCCGCGTCCCCCGTCCCCCGTCCCGCGTCCGGCCACTTTCATGAAGTAGGGAAGCACCCATTATGTGAACCAGAACACTGTAGTGATTTGAAGGCTGTCAACCACTACTACACTCATCAGAGTCATGGCCGAGAGCACAGAGAGGCTGCTTAGCAATGGCTAGGCAGGTGGTGTCTGTCGCCCAGGTTGACCCCATCCCTTGATCTTGCTTGCATGTGTTTGGAGGGGGGCTGGGCTATGTCCATCCCTCCCGCGTCCGGCGTCCCGTTTCCGGCCACTTTCATGAAGTAGTGAAGCACCCATTATGCGAAGCAGAACACTGTAGTAATATGAAGGCCGTCAACCACTATTACAGTCCATCAGTCATGGCCGAGAACACAGAGAGGCTGCTAAGCAATGGCTAGGCAGGTGGTGTCTGTCGCCCAGGTTGACCACATTCCTAGATCTTGCTTGCATGTGTTTGGAGGGGGCTTAGTCCGTCCCTCCTTCCGCGTCCCACAGCGCATGCGCGTCCCCTCCCCCCTATCCTGTACTACGCTCACCCCCCTTTCTTTACTCTAGGAATCCTCTACTCTACGGAGCGGCTCCCGCGTCCCACAGCGCATGCACGTCTCATCCCCCCTCTCTCTCCTCTCCTACGGTCACTCCGTTCTCTTCTCTAGGAATCCTCTACGGAGCGGCGCGCACGACAGGTGGTGCGACAGCTTCATGCTCCGCTGGGGGGCGCCACGGTTGTTCCGCGGTATGAAAATGACGGAGCGCGCGCGCCTCATTCTCTCTCCTGTGCAGCGCCGCGATGAGCGCCCGGACCGCTGCCGTGAAACGAGAGCGGCTACGTTCCTCCCACTCAAGCTAATTATCTCCCCGCTGCTTCGCATCCACACATGGTTCCCTTTAGCGGGAGATGGTGAAGTTTTTAGTGACATTAGCACCCGTTTCCCGTGAAACAAAAATAAGCGCCGCCGAATTCAATTCCTTTAAAGACAGAACTGTGTATTAGAGTGCGGTCGTATGTAAGACAGTTGTTGAAAAAATTTTAAATGAGAATGCCATTTCTCTAGTTCCCGTGACTAATTTCCGATGTGTGGAAGACCTAATGATGTCTGACGTCATCGCGACGTTTGCAAAGCAGCCATTGGCGCAGCGGCTGTAGAAACACGCGTCATAGCTGAAAGACGTCGTTGACTATATACGTATCCGGTAAAGACCTCGATCATTCAGGAGAGTTAAAGCGCGTTTGGTGCTTCAATATCTATCGTTGGTTATTTGCTGCATTCCGAAGTAAGTGGTGATGGTGAGTCAATGCAGATGAGCAGGAACGACGCGTAAGCAGGATCGTAAATGATGGAAATCGAACTGGAAGTAATACAACGAAAACTGAATAATGACCTGTAAGTGAACAAGATGTGCACGAGGATAATTTGAACGTAAGCGTGGCATTATGCATACCATGAAACACACGTAAAGACTCGACTGCTATTCGCGTTCAAATTCATATTAGTCTATTTCGGTCGTAATTCCCTTTCGTTACCTTTTGTTGCAGTATACGCATCCATGCTCCGGGTGCGGTTTCTGACATGGGAAAGCCCAACATATCCGGAATGCACGTGAAAATCGGGGTTCGGAAGAACCTCAAGATGTTCGTGTTCTACGCGGATTACGGCACTGGGCCTGTCTTGGCGCCGTTTGGAGAACTCATGAATACCGGTCACGAATTCGTTCCCCGCTTTTCGCTAAACTTCAACGTTAGGCATGTCGCCATTGTAAGTATAACGCACGCTCCATCAACTATACTATTCTTCGTGATCATTGTAAAATGTTTACATTTTTCTTTGTTTTACCTTATGTTCAATAAATATATAAAGACTCTCACCTTCATTCGAAAGATACAACGAAAGAAAGAAAACAGCAGGGCAGTGAGGTGAAGTTCAAGATAGTGATATGCTGGCCAGTTGGTGCAACATACATAAGTTGTATGAGCGGGCAAAGCCGTTTGTGTGTTCGAACAATTTACATTATGCAGTAAGGTGACCAAGGTTAAACCAGAATTCCTTCCTTACACTGAGGGGGGAAGAAACGGGTGAAAAAAAAAAGAAAGGAAGAACGAAAGGAAGAAGGAAAGACAGAACCAGGAACGCGCCCACATACATACAAGGGGTGTTCGAATGAAAGGATACGAAACGTCGTAACAACGTAACCGTCAACATAGCTGCCTATGCCGCTATGGGAGAACGTAGCGGGGCATCTAGGGACGCGATTGGATACCCCGTCGTGGATCGGAGAATGCGGGGGGCGCCCGCATGCGCAGGAGGGGGCAGAGGCTCTTATAAAGAGTGCCATCCAATTGACGAGGCAGTGCGTGTGCGGACATAATGGCATTCACATTGCAAAATTCGACGATTGAAGAGCAGCGAGGCGTTATCCGATTTCTGATAGCAGAAGGTGTTAAACCGGTCACCATTCATCGCCGGATGTTGACCGTCTAAGGGAAAGAGTGCGTGTCTGACAAATCCTTGTGAAAATACAGTGCCCGTTTTCGAGCAAGCCGTAAGAGCTTGATGAGGGTGGCAATTTGAGCTTGTTGGTATTGTTTCTTGTTGGCTTGTTGGTAGAGCTTGGTTGATGACCGGTGACCAGGTAAACAATCACGCCCGATCTCATCAACAAGGTGGATGACCTATTCAGAAGTGACCGGCGTGTCACATTACGAATGTTGGCGGCGAAAAAAAAACATCTGAAAAAAAAACTGGAAAAAAACTTCCCCATCTCCCGCTAAAGGGAACCATGTGTGGATGCGAAGCAGCGGGGACATGGCTGGCTTGAGCGGGAAAAACGTCGCCGCTGCCGTTTCGCGGCAGCGGCCCGGGTGCTCGTCGCGGCGCTGCACAGGAGAGAAAATAGAGAGTTTTAGTGCCGGGTACCCCAAGCGGCCAGCGTACGTGAGCCCTTGCGCTCCTTTGTGTTCTCCACAAGTGCCGCGGTGAGTACAAAGGAACGCGAGAGCGTGCGTACGCAGGCAGCTTGACAAAAACTCTCTAATAGGGTCTTTTAGCAAGTTACGGAAATACGGTACGCATATACGGTACGGTATTACCGTAGCGCTCCTCCTTTCCCGGTCGTCGACCTTTTGCCGGCGAAGGCGCCCCAACACAACAAAAGCTTTTCCAAAAATTACTTTGGTGTTGTCAAGCATCATTGTTGCCTGTCAGTCTACGCATTGTTAACGAGACACCAGTCTTTCGGGGGACGGACGGTTACTGGAACGGGGAACGGCAAACGCACAACGAGCGGGAAAGGAGGAGTGCTGCCGTACTGCCTTACCGTATTTGCGTACCGTATTTCCGTAAGTTGCTAAAAGACCCTGATGAGGCGCGCGCGCTCCGTCATCTTCATACCGCGGAACTACCGTGGCGGCCCCAGCGGAGTGTCGCACCACCTGTCGTGCGCGCCGCTCCGTACAGTATAGGATTCTTAGAATAGAGAAAGGGGGGGGACCCCTGGAGAGGAGAGAGAGGGGGGAGGGGACGCGCATGCGCTGTGGGTGTGTGCGACGCGGGCGCCGCTTCGTAGAGAATTCCTAGAGGAGAGAAAGGGGGGGAGCGTAGGAGAGGAGAGAGAGGGGGTGTGGGACATGGGAAGGAGGGACGGACAAAGCCCCCCGCAAGCACATGCAAGCAAGATCAAGGTATGGAGTTAACGGGACGCGGGCGCTGCTCCGTAGAGTAGAGGATATCTACAGGAGAGAAAGGGGGGGAGCGTAGGAGAAGAGGGAGAGGGGTGTGGGACGCGGGAAGGACAAAGCCTCCGCAAGCACGTGCAAGCAAGATCAAGGCACGGATTCAACGTTGGCGACAGACACCACCGGTAGTGCGTGTTATTCTTTGCTTGCGCCCACCACATAGACATTGCTAAGCAGCCACTCTGTGCTCTCGGCTATGACTCTGGTAACTGTGGTGGTGGTTGACGGCCTTATTGTACTACAGTGTTCTGGTTCGCATAGTGGGTGCTTCCCTACTTCATGAAAGTGACTGGACGCGGGACGGCGGACGCGGGAGGGACGGACACAGTTCCGAGCATAAGATGCTTCACATCTAAAACAGTTCAGAGCCCTAGGTAATGTATGGGATACAAGAGAAGGACAACTAAGAAAGCACTTGTGCTAACAACCATAGTATGATTTCAAGAGCTCTTTGAATAAAGATAGCAGGAAGAAAACGGTAAGGTGTGCCAAGATATGCCGTCTGTTAGGTAAACGATGATTGCTATCGAGCGAAAGCAAGACAAGAACAAAAGGCACACGAAGACGAGCGCTCGTGATTGTGCTCGTCCTCACCTTTTGTTCTTGTCCCGAGTTCGCGCTATAGCAATCATACTGACCTACTAACTAGCCCAAGTCGCCACCTTTCTAAGTTGGGTAAGCGTTGCTCTATTAGACCTAGCATCGGTAACAGCGGTGCTATAGTTAGAATCTTATTTGCGCAGAGGTCGATCGCATATGTAATTCAAACTTGCATCCACAAGATTCATGAAATCGCTGCTCTCTGAAAGCCACTAGATGCAAAGAAACCCCATGCTTCAGATTTCGTAAGGAAGCACTAACCAGGACAGGGACATCAGAATTTGCGCGATCATCGCCGCATTTTGATACGCACCACTGGTAAGTGGCTAAGGATAAGTGTCATGGCACTGCCACAACTTATTTCTGTCGAGACTGTTCAAGCGCTGTAATGTTGCTCTGCCCCACCAAAAGGGACGCGAACACCTTATCGCCTGCCGTCACTGTTGGACTCTGGCGGAAAGATAAAATTGTGTCACTGCCCTTTGTTTTATAGGTGATATAGAGGCATCCTTACCAGCTTGAGAAGCGGAGTTCAGTCAGCGATTATTGTTTGGCACGGTAGTGCGGCGATAGCAGTATCTTGCATCTTAAAAGGCCCCTAAACCACCCAGAGGTCAAAATTCAGTTGTTGTGGGGAAGTTGTGCACGAGTGTACAACGAACACGCAGCCGTGAGAATTTTTCGAAACGGTGCCGTAATAGCGGAGTTATACGCATTTGATCATCGAAACGCGGCGATCGCTCCTTTCGCTCTTTACATCGCTACCCTCCGTTGGTATCCTCTCCCAAAGCCGGTTTGCCCTCTCGCCGAGCGCCCCTTCTAATCTCGCGTGGCATACGTCACCGCCGACGCGCTGCTCGAAACACCTTCTACTTCCGGTTGCTGCGACTCCGCACTCCGTCTGCTCCGTCGACTGCGCGCTTGTTGGCTAACCGCTGCTGCCGTGCCGGCCCGTGCTCATACGAATTGAGCTGGCATGGACCCTGTGTTGCGCGCACGCCTTCAAAGGATCGCCAACATGATGGATCCGTACGGTGACACGCCGTGCCAGAACACCTCCGCACGGGCAACACGACGAACAAGAAGGAGCGCGGCCAGCTGATGGCTGACTTACCGGAAGTCGTAGGTCCCTGTTCGACCAATCGCAGCATGACTTGCGCTCTACGTCAGCTATTCAACTTCCGACGTCACGCGGAGGTCGGAAGGGCTCGGAAAGAAGGAGGGATTGTTTTTTGGAATTTGTGGCGCGGCCGCGGCTTGTAGCGCTGCCGCGTGTGGCATCGTTGATCGTGACGGCATTCTGCACGCGATGCGCGTGTTTACTTGAAATGTTTGAAAAAATATCGGAGGTGGTTTAGTGGCCCTATAAGATACGCGATACATTATTGAATGTATCGGAAATACAGATAGAGATGCTCGTTTTCCGAGACGTATCGCAATGCCTAAGAAGTATCTAAGAGTATCTTCGATACTGCCCAGCCCTGTCTATGAAAAGCTTCGCTGTTAAAATATGTGAGCGCATATATACAATGAAGTACGCCTGATGCGAGCAAGGCAGCTTTATGTGCTTCACTGTGCGTGCCAGACACATTCTGAGAATAGAATTATGCCGTTACTTTTCTATTTTGAGCAAATGCGCAACCTAGCGTATTCTTCTGTCTTGGGTTATTATTTCACATTCCCATTTGCAGGAGTCATACGTCTGAAGAATTCACAGTGCACATTCCGGAAGACCTTAATCGCCAGGCATAGTTTTTCTCTTTTTTGACGGATTCTTCAAGGTGCGTGTTTGGTGTGTAAATAAAACTCGTGCGCTTTCAAAGCAAGTGAACTGCATCGCTTGTGTAATCGCAACTCGCTTTCTTTGAGTTTGCTATTTTTTACGGATCCCAACATTGACCTTTATGTGCAGCTGCGCTGTAATAGTTACCACCTTGTCGGCGTTTCTCATTTTGAATAGATACGCACAGCGAGCTCCCTCGTTCGTGGAATCCAACTCCTAAAGCTGTTAACCTGATGCCTCAAAGATGATCAGAACCCGTAAATACGCATTCCGGGGTTCTGCACGCAACTAAAAGAAGTGAACCTCCGGTATGAACTGCACGAAAACCGCCAGAAACATCTGCCTAATCACAGTAAGTAATTGCGAATAAGTTTTGCAAACACAGGAATATCAACACAGGAACAAGACGAGCTTACTGGCGTAAAAAAAAATCTCATTCTTTGGTGCCACAACATATTATTTATTACCCTCAGGTAGTTCACATTACCGAGGCGAGGGTGTAGACATAGCGAATGAGTGCTATAAGAAAAAGGGACTATATCTTGTAGTTTATTTATTTATTTTTATTCATTCAAATACCTGCAACGCCCGATGGCCATCATTGTAACTACAGGTGATATGAAACAACATCAAAATAAACATTAATGTTATGATTAAAGTTAACGTGACATATACACTCTACATAATATAGCACTCTTAAAAGATAAGAAGATAGAAGCCAAGAAGAGTGCATTACCACATAACTATCTCTTTAAAAAAAAAAGATGAAGAAATTAACAGATGGATAGAAGGGTTGAATGCGCTGCTTAGATGTCATGCAGTACGTACAGTGAAACAAACATTCAGCAAGGGCACCGTCAAAGGAATTAGGCCTACACGAAGACCTTCCTGCATAGAATAAGAAAAGCTGACAGTCCTACCTGCTCATGTGGAGAAGCTGAAGAAGACGTAGAGCACCTTCTTCTACACTGTAAGAAATATGATGGCCCTCGAAGGAAACTTTTACTAAAACTAAATGTTTGGATAAGCGGCCCCCCATTAGTAGCAAAAATCTTGGGCCCATGGCCAAGAGGAAACTTACAAAGCATTGCTGCGCGTGCAATAGTTGAATTTTTGGAGGAATCAGAAATATCACAAAAGTACTAAATCACACACAAAAAAATGTGTTCGCGTTATTGTTCACCCGTATGTTTCGCTACAATATTCTTGTGTTTTATTTTGGCAAATAATTCTTTGTGAAAGCCTAATTGTTTCTGTTACAGTGTACCATTTAAGAGACTGCTTCCAAGAATCATGATCGGATATGACATTTTAGTGAGCTTTCATGTTTTGTATGGACAATTCAATTCCGTGATTACTAGTGTCCTGTCAACTTTTGTGTAGCGTGGACACATTTTCGTATTGAGGAACTTGGACTCAGTGCATGAGTGTTGTACTATGTGTCTTTGTATAACCTTGTTTGTGTTTGCTTTCTACTATGCGACGACAACTGCTGTGCAAGAGCAGAGGAGTAGCCGGCGCCACGCATTGGCACCAACCTCTCCTTATATATATTTAATAAAAAAAAATTAGGGGTCGACAATACAACCTCCCGGCATGGGGAGACTATTCCAAACATGGACTGTTTTAAGATGAAAAAAAAGAATGCTGATATATGTAGATACAACTATATTCTCTGGCCTTTGAGGAATGATCTGCACGGGCTGACCTGTAGGTAGGATCAATGATGTATGTTTCCTTCCTTAGGCCTGTTACTCCGATAAAAAAATTTGTGAAACAGTTTTAGGCGCATGTAAGTTCGTCTCTCTTGCAAATACGGCCATCTAAGATCGGCTTTTATGTCAGAGGATCTTATAGTGAAGTCGCAGTTCGAAGAGACAAATCCTGCTACACGCTTTTGAATGCGTTCTTATTCGGCAGAGCACCCGTACTCTAAAATAGTGCACACGTTTGAAAAGTAGTGTTTCCTTCGACTTAGCAAGAGCTTTCACGAAGTTTGACTTTAACAAGTTAAGGACCTGGCCGGCCTTAGCTGCTATATATTCAATATGGTAATTCCGTGAAAAGTAATTCTTATACAAAACACCTAAATACTTGTAATTTGATACAATCGACAGAGTTTCATCATGAATAGAATACGTATTAAAAAATGTGACGTTTTTAGCAAACTGGGCAACCTTACATTCCGAAAAATAATTGAGCGTCATATTCCATGTATTGCACACAATTAATATCTCGTCAAGGTCACTTTGTAATTACACACCATCGCTCAACGAATTAATTTCACGGTAAGGATAACAGTCGTCGGCATACAATTTGAGATGGCTTGATATCTGTTTACCTATATCGTTAATAAATGCTAAAAACGAAGAGGCCCAACAACCGTTCCTTGGGGGACACCTGATAAAACTGTTTTATGCGATGAACTCGTTCCCTTAAGAACGACACACTGTTTTCGGTCAGCAAGATAAGCCTCAACCCAATCTAAAAGAACGCTAGGAATGTCAATTAATTGCGGACAATTTTACTAGTAACAAATTATGTGCAAAAGAGTCAAAGGCCTTCTGGAAATCTAAAAAAGGTGCAGTCAACCTATTTGCCGTTATGAACTGACACAGTTATGTCGAGAAAACTCAACCAATTGGGTGTCACAATAAAGTTCCCTCCTGAAACCATGCTGTGCTGAGTTGTAAAAATGTTTCCTGGAAGATGGGCCATAAAGTTGGGGTAAACATGAGTTCCAGTGCCTTACATGAAACACTGTAGTGAGTGAAATAAGCCTATAATTTCTAGTTTTTGTGTTAACGCCATTTTTGAAAATAAGTATTTGCAGTTTTCCAATCACTTCGTAAGGCACCGAAATCAAATGATTATGGAAAAAAATTACCAGGAAAGTGGCAAGTAACGCAGCAAAGTTATTTATAACATAGTTTGAAATGTGATCGGGACCAGGTGCTGGATTCGCGTCCACTTTCTACAACAGAGTTGTTATTCCCAGTTCAGAAAAGGATATCTCACTCATTTGTGAAACGAATTTGGCAGATCCCACGCGTTGTGGGAATCGGTTTCATGTGAGGCAGTCGGCGAGTTATTGTCCATGCTGCATTTTTGTCTTCGAGCCGAGCGTTACGAGGAGGATCGACCTATTTTTATAAGTGATGTAGTTCTGTGCACGTTGTGGGCTTTCCACGAACGTCGACTGCACTGGCGTTTAAAGGTTAGTTTATGCCCTGACGTAACGTCAGCACCCACGTTAGACCGCAGACGTCAGTATTATCGAAACGAAGTAAACTTTACAGTGCGATGATGTGAACATCATACGTAACTTTCGTTGGCGTATTCCTCTGTGGTCGAGAAACACTTGAATATAGCTTGCTGAGTCATAAGAATACAAGTGTAATGATACTGCTATAAAGGCGGAGCCAACACCGGAACCCCAGTTGACGTTACCCTGACATGATGCCAGTTTCGTAAGAGTACATACGTAATGTTTATTGATTTGTTTTAAAATTAGATAGCCAGCACTGCAACCACAATTGACGTAGCACCGACAATACGCCTGCATAGGGCCTTTTTCCAAAGCACTTTCAAGACCTGCTGGCATAGGCGGAGACTACTGGAGCGTGGGGGGAGGGCGGGGAGGGGGGGGGGGGGGGGGCTTGGGTCTTCGCCGGGCGGCTTCATGAGGGCCACAGACGCCCCTGGCTCTGGCCCTGGATATTTTTCAAAAGCTTGGCTTATGTCCCCGTCCACTGACAACGGACAGTTGGCCGTCCTTTCTGGCAGTTATTTCACAGGAGGCTGTTTATGCCCGCTTCTTTTTCATTTCAGGCTTTTAAAAGTTGTATCATGGGCCAGCAACAAGCAAAAAATTCAGTGGAAAATGCCCCTCAAATGGACTTGTATGCGCAGAATATGTTGTGCTAATGAACAACTGAAGCGACCGTTTACACTTGACCGCAGTCTTGAGCTGCGTAGCGACTGGTTTTCAGTACACAAAAAAGCTAGTGAGAATACAAAGCAATCCTGAAACAGTCAGGAGCAGCCTCGCAGGCTGCTCGCCAATAAACAAAAGAACTTATCCATCGTTGGGTAGCGCACAAATTGACAAAAGACAAAAAATGAAGAAGAGGACAGGACAAGCGCTAGTCTAACAACTGAATGTTTATTTGAAAAAAAAAAATATATATATATATATATATATATATATATATATATATATATATATATATATATATATATATATATATATATATATATATATATATATATATATATATATGTATAGGTGCACAAGTGAAGTGGACGAACGAACGAAAAACGATGCTTTATTGCCAACGTTGCGGCCGGGGACCGGCCTTCGTCAGGGCATACACCGAAGGCCGGTCCCCGGCCGCAACGTTGGCAATAAAGCATCGTTTTTCGTTCGTTCGTCCACTTCCCTTGTGCACCTATAATACTACCGAATCCAGGAAGACCTTCTAGACATATATATATATTGCCACGCGCTTGTGGGGTTAGAGGCTGAGAAGGAAGAAGTTCGTGGCTGCTGTGGCTGACAGTAAATTTCGTTGCTTTATCGGCAAAACGTTATACCGCAGGTGGAATCGGTTAGGTATTTAGGGGTCACTTATACTGAAAAACTTAATTGGAGTCCGCATATAGAAAACATGGCAGCTAAAGGAGCACGTGCGGTTGGGATGCTCCGTAGACTCAGCAACAAGCGTTCAGGTTTACGTCGTGATGTTCTCATTATGATTTACTGCATGTATATTCGCCCGATATTAGAGTTCGGCTGCGTCTTGTTTTCTGGTGCACCAGCTTACAAACTTCGGCCACTGGTTCTTCTGGAACGCGAATCATTACGATTATGTCTTGGACTTCCTAAATATGTCGCAAATAATATTTAATACAAAGAAGCACGCCTGCCTTCTCTTTTAACCCGGTTTCACATCCTAACAGTACGCACATTCCTAAAGATTTATGCATCACCACTAAGGAGGTCGCAGTTTATTTTTATTAATCAACCGACGTCATTTTTTTAACCATCAGTGGTCAAGGTTACGTTGTCCACAAGTCATTTTCGCACAGAAATTATTGGAAACAATACAAGTCCAGCTCCGTGAAGTATTAATCATAAGCAGATCTATACAAACAAATAGAACAGAATTTGACGATATATTTCCCAAGAATTGCAAACATTTGCCCAGTAGATACTTATATTGCATCTTGGAAGACCATTTATCAAATTTAGAAACGGCCACAGTGATAGCAACTGATGCTTCAGTTTGTGAAGAAAAGGCAGGGGTGGGAATTGCATCATCATCTCTGGATTGGTCTTTTTCAATTCGTTTACCCGACTTCACGCCTATTTATCATGCGGAATTGCTTGCAATTGTTTTAGCTTTACGGAAATTACCACCATCAATATCAGAAGCCGTCATTCTGACAGACAGCCTGTCTGTCTGTTCCTCATTAACTGCACCAAATTTTTCAAGTTCTTTAGAATTATTTTACTCTCTTATTCCAAGACATATACGTATTATTCGATTGGTGTGGGTACCAGGGCACAAAGGAATAACCCTCAATGAATATGCGGATGCACTCGCAGTAGCATCACATGATGGTCCCAACATTTCTTTATTGGCGACGTTGGCCTTTATATCTGCGGCGAGATTTGAAAAATATGCCACATCGGATAACTTCACTAAGTCTTCTTAGTCAACATCTGAGTTTTCTCATCTCAATTATAAGTGGAAAAATCGATGGTGTTCCTCTAGAAAGGCAGAAATATCAGTCACCAGAATACGATGCCGAGTCCCCTCACTGAACTTTTACCTACACAGGTCTGGTCTTGTGCAGTCACCTTTATGCCTCCATTGCAATGAAAGCGAATCCCTGCATCATTTCTACCTAACATGCAGGTTATTTACAAATCAAAGAAAAAGACTTCTAGAAGAACCGCTCCGAAGGATGGGTTTAAATTTATCACTTCCGGTGGTTCTTTCCTTTGGAGCTACCACGCTGGGCTTTAGCCACAGGAACGTTTGCGATGCTGTATGCGATTTCCTACGTGAGACAAAACGAATTGATTGCTAAAGTTATCTAATCCCACTTCATTCTTCAACAATAATCTTTTTTCTCTTCTTGATTTTTTTTTCTTTCTTTTTTTTTCTCCTGAATTAAGCTAAGAAGTTATTTCAAAAATAATCTATCACTAAACATTTTAAGAATATAAACTCATTTAATTACATAACAAGGCACCGCCCGTTTCATGGCCGATCCCCCATTGTGGGTTGCGCCAGAATAACAAGGATCAACCAACCAACCAGTAAACAGCCGTTCGTTCCGTGTCGACCCCTTCGTCGTTTCCTCTCGCGACAAACTGGTGGAGTTGCTGGGTAATCCGACGTCCTATGCCTGGTGGTCCTGAACGAGAAACAACCAACGCCAGTCCACCAGGGTCTGCTGATATCCATCGAAGCAGCCGTCGCCTCCTAGGTCTACCACCCCAGTACGGTCCCCTGGCAAGTTCTGCTAGGAAAATGTCTGCCACGACCGCAACCCAAACTGAGCATGACGCATTCGCTGCCGTACCATGCATCGTCAACACGCCTCGCACTCCTAACCCTTTCCACGGCGATGCCGGTGAGGATGTGGAAGACTGGTTGGACCATTTCGACCGGGTGGCTGCCATCAATGACTGGGACAATCGCCGTAAGTTGAAGAACGTCTACATTTCCCTCGTTGACGCGGCAAGAGTGTGGTACGAGAACCACGAGGCTTCGTTCACCAGTTGGCAGGAGTTCCATCGGCAACTCCGCGAGGCCTTCAGCAACCCCGAACGGAAAGAAAAAGCTGAGCAGGCACTGTCTGCAAGATTTCAAATGCCGAATGAGAGCGTCGCCATGTTTGTGGAAGACATGTCGCGATTGTTCCGACGGGCTGACCCGCAAATGTCAGAGGAAAAGAAAGTGCGCCTCTTAATGCGAGGTGTAAAGGAACAGCTTTTCGTGGGCCTCGTGCGCAACCCTCCGACAACGGTGTCTGAGTTCATTCGGGAGGCGACAATTATGGAACGCATGCTTCGGCAGCGGTTGTCGCAGTACGAGCGCCAGAGCGCCCTCTCCGCTGCGTGCTCGCTGGTGCCAGAATGTGATGGCAGGGAGGCCCTTACAGAGCTTATACGGCAGGTCGTCCGAGAGGAGCTTCAGAAGTGTCATGCAGCGGCACCTCCGAGTGTCACAGCTCTTACCGACGTCATTCGGAGTGAAATCAGGCAGATAATTCCTTCCTCACCACATCACGAGCCGAACCTCCCACGCTATCCTACGCGGATGCCCTGCGGGCCTCTACGCCGTCGACGGCACGTTTCTCGCATCCACCCGCTAGGGCCACTCAACCTTTCCCCGGCCCAATCCACCGCCCGGCTTTGCAGGCCGAATTTCGTCCTGGCTCTCGGAAGTCCACCGTATGGCGGGCTCCCGACAATAGTCCTCTGTGCTACCACTGTGGCGAAGCTGGGCACATGTACCGCGACTGCTACTACCGAAGAATAGGTCTGCGCGGATTCCAACCGGATGCCCGTTGTCCACGCTATGGTGAGCGCCCGCACGAAATTGAAGAGTACCTAGAAAGCAGTCATCTCCCTCCTGCACGGCCGCGACGACAGTCCCGGTCGCCATCACCCCGTGGACCCACATCACCAAACCGCGCCCGACAAGCTTTTGAGTCCGCTGGTGTCAGCGGCGCAAGTCCACGCCGGGGAAACTGAGAACGGCGACCTCCGGGGGTGAGGCCGCTGTCACGCGAACTGACAAATATCCTCCGATGCCACCCCCCCCATGACGTACGATTAACGCCTTCTTCCGTAACCGCTAAGCGAACGCCTGCTGCTATTACCGTTTCCGTCGACTGCTATCCAGTAACCGCACTCGTCGATACAGGAGCTGATTACTCGGTCATGAGTGCTGCACTGGCCGCCCAGTTACGCAAGGTACTGACGACGTGGGACGGCCCACAACTGATCACCGCTGGAGGACACCTCGTGTCACCAATCGGACGGTGCACCGCAAGGGTTGAAATCTGTGCGTCGGCCTTTGTAGCATCTTTCCTTGTTCTGCCCAAATGTTCCCGACCAGTTATACTGGGCATGGATTTTCTTCAGGAGTATGGAGCGGTCATTAACCTGCGCGATTTGTTCGTGACCTTCGCTAACTGCGTTTCTGCGGATTCGGATAACGAGGAAGAACATCGTCGTGTGGCGTTACGCGTTGTCGACGACTGCGTAACGTTGCCGCCTCGTAGCAGTGTCTTCGTCATTGTTGAGTGCCCACAGGAACGATCAGGCACAGGCATCGCCGAAGGTAACGTCGCCTTACTGCTGGGTCGAGAGGTCGCCATTGCTCGAGGTATCGGAGAGCTCCGAAATGGGCGGACTACGATCTTGGTGACAAACTTCAGTGGTGAATACAAGCATTTGGCGAGGCGCACCACCATAGCCTACTGGGAAGCACTGGACGATTTGAGCGCCTGCGCTCTGATTACGACAATCTCTACAGATCAAAACTGTGGTGTGGGCGTGACCAATAACATCAATGTCAATCTACAATTGGAGCATATATATATATATATATATATATATATATATATATATATATATATATTGTCACGTGGTTGTGACTTGGATGAAGACAGGAGTAGGCTTCTTCGAGGTGAACCTCTTTATTTGGCCGAACTCGTGGCCGCGAAACTGAAACTCAAGTTACAGCAGGGAATGCACACTGTAGACCGATATCGGCGCACAGAGCGTCGGTCGTCGAAAAACCGATCATCGTTGGAACGCACCGGCTTTTATACATCATGCGTCGAACATTCTAGCCTTATCAGTGGTCGTTGCGCAAGCTCTGGAATAAGCTCGAGTGTTTGCGTCTTGCGCGTAATCTCAACAAAACGATCTACTACTACCGAGAAGTTTCTGGAACACTAAGGCGCGGTCTGTGCCGAGCACCGCTGACAGTCCCCGTGGGCGTAAGCGACTTGAAACGACAAGCGCGCGTGGCATTGCCCCCCCTCTGAAAAGCATCGTCCCAATGCTTAAAACAGAACATGGAAAAAATACATGCGACAATAAATAACAACAATAAAGCATGAAGGTACAAAAAACAATAAGTGCAAGCAAGAAAGTACAAAGCAAAAAAAACGCCAGGCCTGCGCGGAACGCGCAGCACAGCCACATCGAAAGCTGTGAGAGCGGCCTTTAGCCTTTTTTTAAACACTCTTGGGGCAACTGCTACAAGCCCACTTGCATGGTACCCACTACGCCATAAATCATCATAATTTTTGTGTAGTGGGGAAGCGTCCACTATGCCATTATTCGTCATTCTTCGGAAAAGCGCGGCGCCCGCTACACTCTTGTAACGAATTATGAGCACTTTGTTGATGCTGTGGCTGACGACGATGAAGAATTATGCCTCAGGCTTTTGTAATGGGCTGGAGCATTGAACGACCCACTCGTTACGCAATTCACATTGTGTGACGCCTGGTTCTTACTTTACTGCTCTAAAACGCTTTACAACACACGTTAACAAGATTCCTTACCCGATGAAGCCTGCGTAGGGTCAGTTTGCACCGCAGTTTCAAGCAGCAGCGTAGCTCAGTGGTAGTGTGCTGGGCTGCCACGCAGAGGACCCGGTTTCGATTCCCATTCTGTCATAGGTGTTTTTTATTTATTTAGTTTTTTTCTTATTTCGTGCGATATTGGTTACGGACACCGGCGGCGGCGGCGGCGGCGGACAACTACGGCGCAGAAACGACCCTTGTTGTGATCTCATAACAGCTTTCGCTGTAAAAGTACTGTTCTCAGGTTCACTAACGCGCGTAAAACGGCTTGAGGCACACGACATGGACGACTTCAGGCCGCGCTCGGCGCCGTTGAGAGTTTGTAATGCCGTCCGGGATAACCTCGTAGTCAAGAACGCCAAGACGTCGAAGCACCTTGTATGGACCGAAGTATCGCTGAAGCAGCTTTTCACTGAGTCCACGTCGGCGTATCGGCGTCCATACCCGGTCGCCGGGCTGGTATTCCACGAAGCGTCGGCGAAGGTTGTAACGGCGGCTGTCTGTCGCCTGCTGATTCTTGATGCGTAGGCGTGCGACCTGTCGGGCTTCTTCGGCGCGTTGAAGGTAGACAGTCACGTCGAGGTTTTCGTCGTCGGTGACGTTGGGTAACATGGCGTCGAGAGTTGTGGCCGGGTTCCTTCCGTGGACCAACTTGTATGGCGTCATCTGCGTCGTTTCTTGGACGGCCGTATTGTATATATGCGAAGGTTCACGTACGGAAGGATTGCATCCCACGTCTTGTGCTCGACGTCGACGTACATGGCCAGCATGTCGGCGATGGTCTTGTTTAGACGCTCGGTGCGGCCATGGGTCTGTGACTGGTAGGCGGTGGTCCGGCGGTGGCTTGTGTGGCTGTACCGCAAGATCGCCTGAGTTAACTCCGCTGTAAAGGCCGTGCCTCTGTCGGTAATGAGGACCTCTGGGGCGCCATGACGCAGGACGATGCTCTCGACGAAGAACTTTGCTAGCTCGGTGGCGCTACCTTTGGGCAGGGCCCTTGTTTCGGCGTAGCGGGTGAGGTAGACGGTAGCCACGACGATCCACTTGTTTCCGTCAGCCGACGTCGGGAACGGCCCCGGTAAATCCACACCTATTTGCTGGAACGGCCGGCGAGGTGGCTCGATGGGCTGCAGAAGTCCCGCTGGCCTTGTCGGCGGTGTCTTGCGTCGCTGGCAGTCCCGGCATGTCCTCACGTAACTAGCGACGTCGGCGCTAAGGCGTGGCCAGTAGTACTTTTCTTGTGTCCTTGCGAGCGTGCGCGAAAAGCCGAGGTGGCCAGCCGTTGGGTCGTCGTGCAGGGCCTGCAGAATTTCTGGTCGCAGATCCGAGGGTACAACGATGAGGTAGCTGGCTCGGGCTGGAGAGAAGTTCTTCTTTACGAGGACATTGTTTTTCAAAGAAAATGACGTCTCTTGAAACGTCGGCTCCTGCGACACCCCATGTTCATGAATTTTTCATTTGATCAAAAGGACGCACATGACACCTGGTGAAATACAGGTAAGTATAGTAGTTTATTCTGCACAATTGGAAAGTACATTAATGTGCTGACAGCAGCATCTCAAAAGACACATGGCGCAACACTAAAGCAAGCAGTACAACAAGCACCCATGTGAATGAAAGAAGTGGAATTTAAAGGAGCACTGACATCAAATTTACGTATGTGGATTTTTTTTTTGCATCCGCGAGTAGCTATCGACCCCCAAGTAACGATTCTCAACTCAAAATGCAGCGGAGGGACGAATAAGTACCAGTAATGTTGATTAATATATCCGGTATCGAACGCGATTCAACACGGGAGGAAAGCCCGCCAAATTGTAGTGCTAGTAGCGCTACCTCGCAGCCACGTCGGGGCCGCTCCCCAGCTGATCCCGCTGCCACAAAAAAAAGGTGACGTCACGTCCAGCTGACATCGCTGACATTTCGTCTGCTAGGAGTACACGTGCAGCCATCTCTTTGTCGTCAACATCGTCGTCCCCGCCGTCGTCACGGTCAACATCGACAAGCGAGGATGACGACGACTTGGAATTGGGAATTAGAAGAAGCGGCAGGCTCGCGATCCTGCGTTAAATACAATGTATCAACCCCGGCCGTACTGCCGGAGCACAGGAACACCAACTACGCACCTCATGTCGTGGACGTTTGGCGAGTGAATCGCTGTTTTCAGCTGCAGTAGGGCACACGCATACGGTGGGAATAGCCCCAGCCAGGAGACTGGGCCTCGTATCAAATGAGAGACCCAACTGCTTCGTCAACACAGGATTCATCCTGTAGCAGCACGCGTCAAAGTGAAGCGAGCAAATGCGGATGTTGATCACAGGCGTCCAGTCCCTCGGTCCAACGGCACGCCGTACGAAGTCAACCCACTGGCTGCGTTGAGGCTCGAGGCTTGGAAATGCATGAAAGGACACGCACTTTCCGCTTTTTCCGCGCCTCGACTGGCAGGTTCGCACTACGCAGCGGCTCCCTGACATCTTGGCAGGTATTGTGTCGCTCCGAATTATCGCACTCGCGCTGTGGAGCACACGACAAATCAGTCGATGCGACACGATGAACCGCGCGCGCGGATCAACACAGTAAAGGCATGACCACACGTACCCGCTGCAGCGCGTCAGCGCGTGGCTTTATGACGCGGCGCTGCGCCCTCTCCCTATGGGGAGAGAGGGCGCGTGGCTACGTGAAGCTGCACGCCCTCTCTCTCCATAGGGAGAGGGCCCGACGCCGCGTCAAAAAGCCACGCGCTGACGCGCTGCAACGGGCACGTGTGGTCAGGCCTTAAGGAGAGCCAGTGAGACCATCGCCGAGCGTCGGCGCCACAATAAACACACTCAGACCGTCGACGTCGTTGTTACTAGCGTATCCCTAGCGAACGTCACAGGTGTGGATGTATCACACCTCACACGTAACACTAGTGTCGATGTCGCAGGGCAATCAGTTTTCCGTTGAGCTTTCATGGGACGTTTGCCCTCGAAATAAAATGACTTCCACGCGACGGACGCCATTCAAATTTGGCCAAGAAGACCTATGCATACCGAGCAATCGAATGAAGGACACATCTCGATTTTGAAATTTAATGTCAGTGCTCCTTTAAAGGTTTTTTTTCTCTTTGCTAGACACAACCTTAATGGGAGCCAACCGAAAAACCTGCCAAGCAAAGTGTAGGGAACGTTAACTGTAGTAATTATGATATAAATGTGAAGACATTAAAGTGGATGAAAAGTCAACTTGCGACCAGCAGAGACCAATCCTGCAACCTTCAGATAACACGCCCGAAGCTCTACCAATAGACCTTATTAGGGAGCCTAGATGACCGGCCGTTTTAGGGTGGAGACATCTTCAAAAAAACTTCCCCATCTCCCGCTAAAGGAAACCATGTGTGGCTGCGAAGCAGCGGGGAGATGGCTGGCTTGAGCGGGAGAAACGTCGCCGCTCCTGATTCGCGGCAGCGGCCCGGGCGCTCATCGTGGCGCTGCACAGGAGAGAGAATGAGGCGCGCTCCGTCATTTTTATACCGCGGAACTACCATGGCGCCCCCCAGCGGAGTATGCAGCTGTCGCACCAGCTGTCGCGCGCCGCTCCGTAGAGGATGCCTAGATGAGAGAACGGGGGGGAACCGTAGGAGAGGAGAGAGAGAGGGGACGCGCATGCGCTGTGGGACGCGGGAGCCGCTCCGTAGAGTAGAGGATTCTTACAGCAGAGACAGGGGTTGAGCGTAGGAGAGAGGGGGGAGAGGACGCGCATGCGCTGTGGGCGCCGCTCCCTAGAGTAGACTATTCCTAGAGTAGAGAAAGGGGGTGAGCGTAGGAGAGGAGAGATAGGGGGGAGGGGACGCGCATCCGCTGTCGGGGTGTGGGACGCGGGGGGCCGCTCCGTAGAGTAGAGGATTCCTAGAGGAAAGGGGGTGAGCTTAGGAGAGGAGAGAGGGGGGAGGGGACGCGCATGCGCTGTGGGCGTGTAGGCTCCGTAGAATAGAGTATTCCTAGAGGAGAGAAAGGGGGGAGGAGACGCGCATGCGCTGTGGTGGCGTGGGACGCGGGAAGGAGGGACGGACTAAGCCCACCCCCCCCCCCAAACACATGCAAGCAAGATCAAGGAATGGAGTCAACCTGGGCGACACACACCACCTGCCTAGCCATTGTTAAAGACCAACTCCGGAGATTTTTCGAGATCAATGGATCTCAATGAAATTCGCTGGGTACGTTCCTTTGCACATTTCCGTTATTTATGCCAAATTTCAAGCTTGAGAGATGCGCTGATTGTTTGCAAATGAATTTTAAAGATTGTCTGCAAACGCCCACCCGGCTTCCCACAATTATTGGCAACATTGCTTGTGTGACGTGTTGGTTTGCCGGTCGACGGAAGTGACGCAGCCGATGGGTTCGCTAACTTTGGCCGCTACAGCGTATATTGTGCTGGCCACAAGGCGACGGTGTTTGGCCGGCGCTTCGCTGGTTTGGCACGCGATTTTCTGTTCTCTGTGGAGGAGCGTGTGATATTCCGCGCCGGCGGGACCAGCATGCCTTGCACGACTTCCGGTTCGTAACAAACTACTACGTCATACGTAGACAGTGCACTCGGTTGGATTTCGGTTTCGGTATTGCGCTTTTTTGCTTATTAAAAATTATTTTCGAATTTGCTGAGCATTTCAGCTATCGTGCGCATGACAAGAGTGTCTCAGGAACATAAAAGCACCATTACCCTGACACGGTCGAAAAATCGCCGGAGTTGGCCTTTAAGCAGCCTCTCTGTGCTCTCGGCCATGACTGGTGACTGTAGTGGTGGTTGACGGCCTTATATTGTACTACAGTGTTCTGGTTCGCATAGTGGGTGCTTCCCTACTTCATGAAAGTGGCCGGACGCGGGACGGACATAGCCCTGAGCATAAGATGCTTCGCATCTAAAAGTGCCTTCAAGAAACTCGGCCAAAACCAGCGGGCAATGGGGCACGCTGTTGCCAGCTTCCGCCAAATCTAGCATAGTTTTCTGTGCGCCGCCATTTTGGTCCCAACCGCCGCTACACTGAGCTCTTGCGACGTAACGCTCAGCGACGCTGACGCGAGCTCACGCAAGGGAGGCAACACCTCACGACCAGCGAGCGCGTCTCCGTGTGGACGCGCGGACGCGTCCCGTATGTAGGCTGCCTACTCGCAATGCGTGAACGCAGCAACGACAACTTCGGTTATCTATGCATTCGCGAACACCGTGAAGCACATATAACATGTCCTGCAGCAAAAAACAGTGAACGAAATGCGCAGTACTCACAGAGCGAATGCGAGACCCACTGGTGGGCTCCCAGCCGTCTCGATTTATTTGAGCGAGCCAGAGTAGCCGTCGGCCTGGGCTCGCTAGAAGCGGAACATTCGCAAGCCCTTTCTGTTGCGGTTAGTGCACAGCGGTACGCAGCAATCAGGCATTCTCAGGCTTCACCGTCAGCGTTTAACACGCTATCGCTACGTTCGGGGCGGTATTGTCGATGATTAAACGGAACAGGGCGTAGACGCAGTGCGGGCCAACGTTTATAGAACCTGTTCAGTTGCCAAACTCTCCGCCTCCGCCATACTCTGAAAGCGGCGCAAAACCGACTTCCGGTCCAGGTGGCGCTACCGCAGCAACAGGCTCTACTTAGCAGACGACGAAGCGCGAGCGAGCGTCGCGCATGCAGCTGCTATCCGCGCAAATATTGAGTTGCTTGAAAACGCAACGCCGAGAACGATTAGTTTTTACCTTTAGGTAATCGTGAAGGTTTAACCAATTAGCAAGAATGTTTGAAAGCGCGTTAGATAGTGTTCTATGTTGCGCGAACTATAGCAGGCACCCAGTGCTCGGCGGACGCTGCGGCTTTCATCACCTTCAGCGCGACAGGCATTAGTGCTGCTCATTGTCTAAATGCACTTTTCAATGACAAAGCGAGCAGATTTGTCAATGTTTTTCAGCTAAAGGGGAAGACTTGAAAGGTTCTGGTAGGTCCTGTGAAAATACGTAACTACAGAATTTTATAGGAGCCGCGCGAGTTGTGCAGTGGGTTGTGCTCACATCCGTCGCATAACCCATTATAGTTCTTTTAAGTGCCCAAGAAACATCATGAAGATTAGGAAACATCGCTTAAAATTGTCATGCAGATCGACTAAGCGGCACAGCGCATTTGCAGAAATCGACCCTCGCGAGCGCATGACTAAGTTATGCATGTGTCACGACACACTTCGATAGCGATCAAACCCAGTCGGCACCGAATTTTTTCACTGGCTCATCTGCGCAAGTTGCGGAAAGGAGCCATTAGAGCTCGCAAGGTTCAGCTTCGAACAGAGTATGCAGATTATGCTCTGGGTTAATACTTCACAGCAGCTGCTTCTTTCTTCATGTAGTAGCGCCTTGCGCATACTCTTACGAAGCCTGGGCATACATTCATTGCGGCAACACGCGCGAGCAGTTCTGTCAGGTATGAAAGCGCTGTGATAGTGCAAGATCTAAATGTCTTTGCAACACGCCCATGCACACTAACGCTCACTGACATATCTTTAGCGACGATGACGCATTTTTCAATGACTAGTGTGCGCTCTTGAGCGTTTATAGCTTAAAAGGCCACAAAACTACCGTTTTCATTATACCTGTCAATGCTTTCAATACCACTCAAACGGAGCGCACAGGCTGCCGAAGTGAAGTCTGGGTTATCCGCACAGTTTTCAGACTCGCAGGGTGTTTTAACACGCTTCAAATAACTTTTTTTTTCTACCGTCCTCCCTCAACTGGAATCTTTTTTTTTTCTTTTTTTTTCTTTTTTTTTTCTTTTTTTTTTTTTTTTTTTTCGGCTTCGCAAGATACGACGGGAGGCTATAGGAAGAACTTTCGGCACACTTCCCTGCAGAAGACTCCACTTCATTATCGCAAGTGTATTCGACTTTTTTCCCGTCGACAACGTGCCTTTACGTTTTCAAGATGTCCTCGGCATGAGAATGCACATCGCAAACTCGCAATTTGTCCGACAGCCTTTTGTCAAGGCGGGGAATAGCGCGATCTCACGATACACAGAGAGCCGAATCACGTGGAGCCCAGAAGTTTCTCGGAAGTCCTATAGCCGCTTGTGCATCCAGACACACAACAAGTGGGCATTGCAGACGAACGAACATCCACGCTACATCGAACACAACAGCACGCAAAATCTCTTCAGTGAGCGTACTACAACACGCGGACACAGCGCAACCGCAGCCAAACACACACTCGATCAGGCGCACGTTGCTGGACTGGCTGAAGCCTGTTGCGACAACAGCGCCACTTCTAGCCACCGCTGCGGCGGCGCCGCGCAACACCGCCGAGTTTTCAAACTGAACAGGTTCTATAAACGTTGGTGCGGGCACCAAGATATGGCACGATAGCGCGGCGCCGCTGTCTGGCAACATTGTGTTTTGGCGGGCGGCGGTGCGTTGGCGGCATGTAGTGGGTCAAAGGCTGACATCACCCTAAAACGGCCGGTCATGTAGGCTCCCTAGACCTTATTAAGGTCCCTATATATATAAAGGTAGCGACAACTACACGCGCGCCCTCTGGAGGGGTCCAAGAAGCAGCGCTAGCAGACGACGCTCCGCTCGCTCGCGTGCATTCTGCGGACGCCTAAAACCGCTCTTAGCGCGCGCTTTAATCGATTAATTATTGTTTTTTGTGGCGTAAGCTGCTTAGGAAACCTCAAACGACAGGGACAACAACTAACGAGTCCGGAGTACGCTAAACATTGAAATAAAAACACGTGCTTTTCCGAAGAGAGCTTCTGAGAAGTTTGCCACAACAGTTGTCATGCAGGACATTTATATTTTCGTTCTTTGCGTGTTTTCAAATTCAGCGTAACTTGAAGTAGATGTACTGCTTGTTTTCTAGTTCGAAAAATATTGGCAGGTTGTGAACTTATTGCTAATCTCGGAAACCTCTTGATTCACTTAGCGTAGTGTGTAGTGCAAACATGCGCTATTATTGGTTTCATTGGGCTTGTCCGCGTTCAGACGTATTCCCACGATTAAACGACACTTTTAACTACGCTTATTTTCTTTATAAAGTACTCTAATATGCTTACTTAGGAGAAAGAGTTGCACTGCATGCGTGGAATATCAGCAACCAGAGTGCCTTTCAAGATCTAGGAAATATAGCATGCCCACTAGTGTCTCACGCATTTTAATGATTAACAGTTTTTAAAGACGTACATTTATCCAAAGCCGCCTCCCTTTTACTATCCCCGCCGCCTACATGTCCCGCAGATTAAAGGTATGTCGCAATGTTACCTATAATTATTGACATCTAACAGACAATGATGCCAAGGAAAGTATAGGGGATGTTATTGGTTACCAAATGGAATTTCAAATAAATTCGAGGTATGTATGCACCTAGAGGACGTAAAACCAGACTACAACGAGAAAAGCTGAGCTAGGTGACATTTTGTAGTGACGCATATGAGTATAAAAGAGCACTTATTGGAAAATTGGGTTTTATTGCATGAATTCATAGCGAAGGTTTTCTTTGGAAGGTTTGTTGTCAATACTGATCACCCCTCATTCGCTTGCAGGGTCGCTTCCGTTGCTTCTGCCTTGACAAATTAGCAGAGATTCTGGGTGCGGCATATATGGTTTCAGTTCTTTCCTCCCAGTGCCCCGCAGTATTACTTACTCGAACTCACCAAAATCATTGTGGTCCCCCCAGGGAAAACATCACGCGGAATGCTTCAACGAAGAAGCTTTAATTGATCCCGCGCACAGCAGTGTGGCAAAACATGGCAAGGTGTGGCAATAAACTAATACCAAATTGTCCTTTCCTTGTGAGCTTTCAGTGTTGAAGCCACCCCGAGGAAAAAAACGAAGGCATGAGTGTATTGGGTACGGAGCTATTTAATGTTTAGAGATACGGGCGTGAATCTGCGTTGTCTACTGCGCACAAAGCTACAGTATAAAAAATGCTGACAGAATAATAGCCTTGCTGAAATAATGCTCACCTATATGCACGAACAAAAGCTCGCCACCAGGCGAAAGGCTGCTTGAAGTTATAAATATTACAAAATCACTTACTTTGCATAGCCGGGTGTTTTCTGTGTGCAAACATTTCTTGCGACTGATTTTGTGGGGCCATACCTTCCTTCAGAATATATTTCTGTCACCGCGAGCAACAGAAAAAAAGAAAGCTTTTTCTGTCCTCCGCGCGGTGAAACAACCGAGGGCATTTGAGACCCCGCATCGCAATCAATTCAAGCACAGAATTCCCACGTCCACTCAACTTCAAGTAAATAAACGCTTCTAAATTGCAACAACAATGCGACAGAGGCGCGTGAAGTACTTGTTAAATTGTCCAACTCCACTCTTGAAAACGCAGTCACCCGTACCTCTCGCCGGCACAGCGCTGCCACCGCTGGACCCTTTGGGCGGGGCGCGGAGGCAAAAAGGTCACGTGTCGCCAACCGGCCTATCGCAGGACGCGGCGGCTGGATCAAGACCTTTCGCTACTTTTGAAACATACAGGGACTTTAGACCTTATGCGAAATTGCTGCCATCTGTCGGACGTTTGACGAAGCTACCGATTCGGCGCCATGCCTTGTGCCCAAGTCATACCGCTGTTACCGCTGTCGCCGCTATAACCCCTTGCCAGCTGTGTCTGCTTTGATAGTAATATATCGTGGCATAAAAATGTCTGACGAATGTGTAAGGACTCGTACACGTTACCTACATTTCCCAGCCACAGTTATTGCGAGTAAAGTTGAGAGCATTGGCAGTTATTACGAGTAATGAACACCCTAACGACGAGAACGAAGCCACAAGTCCGCCGCCATCGTTGAGAATGAATCTGTGCGCTAGGTAATAAATTTTGTATGGTTAAGGACGGTTCGATGGAGGCTTTAGCGTGCTACACGGCTAAGCACAGCGATGACGGAAAGAAGCTGCCGTTGACCCAGTTCAAAGCGTATTTTATGGGAGACAGCCTACGTCGACCTGATGTATAGTGCATCTAATTTTACATAAAATGTATTTTTTTATTTCTGAAATAAAGGTATGTATAAAATTACCGACGAAAAAATGTAAAAATATTCCGCATCTCATGCACGTGAAAAGTGAACGTGAAAAGTGTCCCACCAAAGGCTACCTTGTTAACCCCACAATCAAAAACAAACAACACAACACTACAGCACAATCGGTCCGTCCACTGAGAATCGATAACGCGCACGAGCTACATGTCTAACACGTATTGTTATCGGTGTTATCTGACACGTATTAAGGGTGAACACACAGGAACGCAAGGGGCACCGGCACTGATCTGATGTCACAGTTTCTTGCTCCGCGCGTTCGAGTAGGAGTTCACGTGGCGTCTCAGCCAGCTGGTACCCAAAGATGGCGGCCACGGTGACGTCAATGCACACTATGTATAGGCAGTAGCCGGAACAACAGAACGATCTGCCGCTTCTCGTTGACCGCGGGGAAATCTAATGACATGTAGTTTAGTTTCCTGCGAACCTTTCTTCAGCATTCAAGTTTCCTCAAACTGAGCAACACGGCACACAAAAATATGTCGGCATTTCCGTTCGTATCAGCCGCCACACTATAGCCACACGTTGATACGTACGCTCCGCGCGTGCACAAGCGGAGCGCGCTTGCCTTCAACATGGCCGAAATGCGCGCGGCGGCCGCTAGATGGCAGCAGAAACGTGGGTAGAGCAAAATGATATTTTGGGAGAACTCCAGAATGGATTCCGAATCGACAGGCGGTTAGACGATAACCTGTTTGTTCTTACACAGTGTATAGAAATATCAAAAATAGAAAACAGGCCCTTATACGTAGCTTATCTAGACATCACCGGGGCATATGACAACGTTAATCAGGAAATTTTGTGGGATATATTGAAGGAAGTGGGCATAGGTGACGACTGTATACAGCTTTTGAGGGGAAATATACCGAGAAAATACAGTTTGTGTAGAATGGGAAGGAATAAGCAGCAAGGACAGTGTTGACATTAGCAAGGGGCTGAGACAGGGATGTCCTTTGTCCCCGCTGTTATTCATGCTGTACATGGTGAGGATGGAAAAAGCGCTAGAAGGTAGCAACATTGGATTTAATCTGTCACACAAACAGGCTGGCGCGATGGTTGAGCAGAAGCTTCCAGGTCTATTTTATGCTGACGATATTGTCTTATTTGCGGACAGTCAAGATGATATACAGCGGCTGGCAGATATATGCGGAAGGGAGGGCGAGGCTCTAGGACTAGGTTTTAGTGCAACAAAATGTGGATTGATGGTATTCAATGATCACGAAGACCATGCGGTCTTAATACAGGGCCAAGAAATACCGAGGGTAAGCGAATACAAGTACCTCGGAGTGTGGGTAAATGAGGGGGGATAGATATATGGAGGTACAAGAGAAAGCATCGGTAACAAAGGGAAAGAGGAATGCTGCAATCATGAAGCACAGAGCGTTATGGGGATACAATAGGTACGAGGTGCTTCGAGGGCTGTGGAAGGGTGTGATGGTTCCGGGGCTTACATTTGGGAACTCAGTGGTGTGCATGAAGTCAGAGGTGCAATCAGGACCCAACAAACCACCAACCTCCCGAAAATGTCCCAAAAAAGTTTTGGTGGGACATATACTACTTCCCAGAAAAAACCCTACAGCGCCAAAAAACGTCCCGAGTACGCTTTAGCAACCAGCAATTTCCAATTTTGGTGTCATCCCAGAGACCTCGAAATAAGGGTCTCTCATTAATATCTCGGCTTCTATTCATAACGACGAAGCGGTTTTTTGTGTGTGGCATGTAGACATCTAAATGCACATGCCAGCCAACTTTCATGCACCTAAATCTAGTGGTGTAGCCATGGGCATGGGCGGGAGTGGCACACTGGTGAATACAATGCACCGTGGCACTCCTGCATTTGGCTACACCACTGGATTTAAGTACACAAAATTTGGTTTGCAGGCGCTCTTACACATGTAAATGCTGCGCACAAAAAATGCGCTTCGTTGTAGTAATGCGTGTTTGTGAAATTTGTGCTAAGTAAACGAGGTTTACTTTTGAAACTGATTACACTCATTGCAAAAATATACATTTTAATAAATGCCCAGGGCCTTGAGGATTGGCATAAATAACTATGTAAATACAGAAACGATTCATTTTCAGCTGATCTTGTGCAATCTAGCCCAAATAGAAGAATCTTCATTGCAAGGTTTTCTCGCTCTGTTTTTAAATATCTGAAAGAAAGCAGAACCACAGAACACAATCTTGAGACACCTGCAGCATTGTTAACACTGTGTGTACCCTTCTGCGTGCGCCCTGTCCTCGAAACTCATGTGCCGCCTGCCACATATACAAAACGAATATACAAGAGAATGAGTACAGCTTACGTAAAGTAATTGCAGCCTAAGCACATTTTTTTAAAAACAGTGTTCTAAAACTTGACATCAAATGTCACTTCCTTTTAATTGTGTACCACAGCCTAACCTCAATTGAGAGACACAAAAAAAACCACGATAGTCGTAGCAAATGCAGCGAGTGAAGAGTTTTTCTTGCCTCTTTCTTCTTCGTTCTTTTGAGTGCGCTGCTTGACTAGCACGGTATGATGGTAGTTCTTACTAATTATTAAGATGCACAACAATGCGAGACTAGAACATAAGTAATGAATGTTGACTCTGAAGCAGTTTGCATTATTTTTGTGTCATATTTCACAAAATCAATATGGGTCATTGCTGTTGTTGCAAAGTGGATTTTTTGGTACATCATACACAATGTCATCACTTAGCGCATATTTCGCAGAAGCATACATGGAGAGTCAGCTTCTGAAAATGGGTTAATTTCCGACCACGGTGGTAATCTGGGCACGTTGGTAGTCCGTTTCTTTGAACGATAAAACCACCCTTGAGACGATCACACAACGAAGGAACGCACGCGCACACATACACAGCGCTTCTTTCCACAGTTTATTTTATGATCCCATCATTACTTATATAGCAAAAGATGAGCACGTCTGTTGCGCAGAAGTAACAGAACATTGCTACGCAATATGACGGACACCGAGCAAATCAAATTCCTTTTGTTTCAGCGCGAAAGACGGCATGCTAATGCGCTTGTCACCCATCTTTTCCAGCTCCCCCCGCTTCTATAATCCCGCGTGTAAGCTGATTCCTATTTCTTCCCACAATTCTGCACGTGTTGAACAAAGGAAGGCAACCGCACTTCTTACAATGCATTTCTAGGAAACCATCTGCCACGTTTTCAGCATTGTAATGGTCCTCACGGAGCCGGTCATTCAGGCTGCGACCGATTTGTCCACCGTGGCTGCGGCTAGCTGCGACCACAAGATAGCGGTAGACAACACACTCGCTGACTGAGTGATTGGCTGCGTGAACATCATTACAATACTAGAAACGTGGCAGGTGGATTCCTAGCAATGCATTGTAAGAAGTTCTTTGTTCAACACGTGCATAATTGTGGGGAGAATTAGGAATCAACTTACACGCGAGATTATATGAGCAATGGAGATGGAAAAGCCGTCTATCGCGCTGACAGAAAATGAATGCGATTTTCGGGGTGTTCCTGATGTTGCCTATTGATATTTTGTTATTCTGCGCAGCAGATGTGCTAAATAAGTGGTGTAAGGATCACCATAAGAGGGGGGAGGGGGGTGCGAAGGTTCTTTGCAGCGCCCCTCTCCCTATTAAGGCCATGTATGGGGCAGACTTTACGCCCCCCCCCCTCTTAGGTGAATCAAGGGGGAAGCCCATAGGCGTGCGCAGGGTTCCCCTTCAGGGGGGGCAGGGAGGGGCGAAGGTTCATAGCAGCGCCCCCCCTTCCTATTAAGCCAATGTATGGGGCTGAATTTGCGCCCCCCCTCTCTCAGGTGACTAGGGGGGCGGCCGCCCCCCTCTGCCCCCCCCTCGTGCGCACGCCTATGGGGAAGCCTCTCCTGCCCAACCCCCGTGCGCCCGCCTATGGGGATCACAAAAACAAACTGTTGAAAGTAGCGCCATGTGTCTGCGTGTGCGTTCCTTCGTTGTGTGATCGTATCCAGTGCACTTTTACCGCTCATAAAAATTGTTTTTCGAGTTAAGCAGCCCATATATACCTTTCTCTAAGCGCGTGAAGACATATAATAAATTTATTACATGAATAGTTAAACATTCGGTACAAATGCCCTGGGCCAAACTCAAAACACTTTGGGACAGTTTTGTCGGCTGAATTGCCTTAATTTAATGGGCGCATAATCGACTACGAGGTCAAAGCAGAGAGTGTCTTTTTTTTTTTCTCGCCTTCATTACCCTTCCTACAGGTGCTATCTCTTCCTCACGGGTTATTTCCGTATATAACACGTGGACAATATCAGCACTAAACCTTGAGCCTATCAGTTATTTTGTGCTCTTCGACTACATGCTACTTTCCCCTCTTGAGCGGCCAAGAAAACACAAAACGAAGTGAAATCAGTTGATCGCACACGATAGCGACGCAAGGCAAGGCATAACGGGCGTGCGACTACATGGCAAAGCGAAGTAGGAGAATTCACTACCCTCATATATGGAACAATCCAGAGGTTATTTCTTCGTGGCGTCATGCACGTGAACAGCCTGAGGACATCATGAATTGTGCATAAAAGACGGAATAATTCCTGTATCTTTAGTCAGAGCATGAAGTCGGCATTATCGCTTATACTCGCACATACGTGTAAGCAGAAACCAAGATATGAAGGCTATCATTATATTTCTTCTAGTTTACATTTCGTGTATATAATAATATTTTAAAAGCTTTCTCGCATGCAAAATATACACGAGATGCGAGATGCGAGAAGAATCTTATTATCACGTGTGGAAAACGTACTGTTTTGGAGCAAAGCTCAAGGCAATGCAAAATTTTTCCATTGCTACGGTCTAAAACAAGCGAATTATGTCACGAATCATCTCAAACGGGTTCTTAGGTTTTCGTCGCGCCCGCGTTTTCTTCCGCCTCATCCTGGTGGAAAGGAAACAAAGACAGCAGCCGTGAACTCAGAACTTTGCGCTCGCACGCACTATTGAACTTACACCACTTTCACGCACAACACAAATATCTGATTGCAACTTCGTCGCATCGAGATGGTCGTACATACCTTCTGTAGCGATGCAAATCCACAAAAATCCTGTACTTTTGACGATGACATGTGCAATACCACACGAATCCACAAAGCACGCAATGGAACACAGAAACCCAATGAAAAACCACGGCTGCACAAAGACGGCAGACAAGAAGACCGAGCGCGTCACAAAGCGCGCATGCGTGAAGCCAACAGCAAGTGCGCATGCGCGGCTTTTCTTTTCATTTTTTTTTTTTCTCACAAGTGTTTTGCTCCCTCAAGGGCATTTCGGGGATCAGTGCGGGCTGTTTTGTTTTGATGGCGCTTTTATGAAAACTGTTCGTCCCGCAATAACTTTCTGGGGCTCTTTTTGGTGCCCAGTAACTTTTTAGTTGTTTGTTTATATCCAGAAAACACGTTTTGCCAATTTTTAAGAAACATAAATTTGGGAGCTCCACATTCGGGTCATTTCGGGAGATCCAAGGGAGATGGTGTGGTTTGTTGGGGAATGGATGTAAATCAAAGGACTGTGGGACGCCTCGCGTTGGGCGCTCACGGGAAGACGACAAATGAGGCTGTAAAGGGTGATATGGGATGGACAGGTTTTGAAGTGAGGGAAGCTCAGAGCAAAATTAGATTTGAAGAGAGACTGAGGAAAATGAAGGAGAGTAGATGGGCAGGGAAGGTTTTCAGGTATTTGTATAGAAAAAGCGTCGACACGCAGTGCAGAAAAAGAACTAGGAGGCTCACCAGTAAATATACGGCTAGCAGTGTGGGCGACATGGCAACAAGGAGCATTAAGCGAAAAGTCAGAGAGGCGGAGAGGACTTATTGGATGACAGCGATGGAAAAGAAGCCGGCTCTCAGTGACTACCGAAAGGGAAAAAACGAAATAAGGAGGGAGAGGTTTTATGATAATTCAAGGGGAAGCGCTTTACTGTTTGAGGCAAGGTCGGGTTGCCTTAGAACGCGTAGCTATAAAGCGAGATTCTGTAACGAAGAAGAACAATGTACATGCTGTGGGGGGAACTAAGGAAACGATGGAACATGTACTGATTGAATGTGTCGATATCCACCCAGATATACGTGTGGGCACGAGTCTACATGAAGCCTTGGGTTTTGGGGACATCAATGGAAAGCTGAACACGTCCGCGATAGAAATAAGTAAGAGACGGTTAGAGTATTGGTGGCAGAAAAGTAGAGATAAAGGACAAAAATGAAGAATGGGGAAAAATAAGGTCATTCTGCCTTAAGAAGCAGAGAGATGAACCGTGAACTTATATATTTCTTTGCTGTAATAACACAGATTTAATCAATGTAGATAAGGCATTAGGCCAACATAAAAAGAAAGTTTTTTTTTTTTTCGAGCCTGGTGGCAGACATGTCACCGCCCCGTTATAAAGGGGACGCTCATAGCATCCATCCATCCAGGTATATTGAGCTACAGCAGCGGTCATCTCCCGTGCACTTCATTGGCTATGTCTGTGCATTTAAACCTGGGAGTGTTCAGGGGCTCCGGAAGTATATCTGATGTGTGGGGGCAACGACGTCTCGGTGCTTGTGTCGATATATATATATATATATATATATATATATATATATATATATATATATATATATATATATATATATATATATATATATATATATATATATATATATATATATATAAAGAATGCTTATGAATGCCGCCGATACGCACACTCAGTCAGGGACCTTCAAGGGAAACTAATGAGAAATATGACGTTGAGCTGGAATTAACAGGGACATCTAAGAATGCGTGCAGTTTTGTTTGGAATTGAAAAGATGACTTATCAGGGGAGATATTCGCAAGCAAATACCAAATATCTCTTACTCAATTTCTCTCCCCCAGATTCGGTGCTGAAGCGATTTCGTCACGAATCGCATTTCTCTCAGCGAATTGCAAGGCGCCACGATACATCCCCACGTGAGCAGATGGCCGCTGTATGGCCGCGGCATTCGTAATTGCCGCGATGAATGTGGCTGCAGACTTTGAACCTCGCAGCTAAGATCTCGCATGGAAGCAGGATTACATTTCAGAGAGTCTCAAATGATCCCCATGCTGTCGCGGCGGCCCTTCCTGCGTACGATGTCTGGCAGCAACCGAAGGAAAGCGAAGCCTCGTTTCTGTCGACAGCGTGCGAGGCGCCCAGTTGCGGAATACTGCTTATGTAGAAGCGTATTTCACTTTGTGTTTTTATTAATGGCGATTTCCTTTGGGAGGACTGTAGCGGAGGCTCCGTGCAGTGAGGAGAGGCCATCGAGGCAGATCAGTGAGGGCAGGCAGGGCCATGCAGGGCTACTCGATGCGCCCGTAGAATGCGGTAGGCATCTGAAGAGCAGGTAGAATGGTGCCATTGAGGAGAAGTATATACCATGGGATCAAAACCACCGAAGCCCCGTAGTTCTCTGCAGGACAGCGGATGAATCCGTGTGAAATCCGACGCGGAGTCACTACGAAGCTCACTATCAAGGACTCTGCTAGTATCAACGACGTCAATATCGCTGGGGTAAAACTACACCTGGCAGCCGCCATTATCGCCGCGTTCATCGGCAGAAGCAACACTAAAAACTGGTGAGGACGATACCACGATGAATAGCTCTCGCAAAGTCACGGCCGGAATGCGTCTGCGATCACTACGAGAAAGTTGGAGGGGCGTTAGTACATGTATCCCTGAGTTCTTCGCTATTTTCTCGCTTTCTAAAGCTCAGTTCACCGTAAGAGTGGCACGAATGTGATCGTAATAAGGTAATTTGTCATTACAGTTCTACTTCCTGTATCTCTTTAGTTTTATTGCGCACAAGGCCCAGCACTGTCAGTCGTTGTGACGTGCTAAGTTGGATCATGATGCCACCTTGCTTCACGGAACCTTGGCCCAGACGACGGGAAGCTGGCGGCCCGAGCGCGTTTTTTCTTTGAGTTTCCCACTTCAATCCTCATTTCATAACCAGTTCATCTGCACTGGCGTCTAGAAACAAGAGCTTGGAAAGCTTGACCAATGTTTTCGGTGACATGCTGCTCTGGTGCTGTGTGCATAATTAATGCACCACGCATGCAAAGGAATTGGGTCTAATTTTATATTTACAGTTTTACCTCAAGGATAACGAGCATCACTATGAATGGCTCGTAATTAGAACGGGCAATTAACCGAAGTCCGGCACAGGTGTCTGCAGCAAGCACTTCCGAGAGGGCGACTTTTTCTGCCGACTAGGAACGCGAATGTTAATTTGGTGAGCAACAGTGAGTTCACACGTGACACTTTCTCCTTCCAGGGAAGACGTCCACACCTCGAAGGTTTTTTTTTTTTTTTTTTTGAAAAATTGAAAAATTACTTCGGGAACATCATGTAGTCAATCCCCATCCTACGCACGCTGATCGGGGAACATGTCAGTGAGAAAGTACCGATACACAGAAAAATATTGAGGAGTGGTAACACATTTTGATAGACAAAGAAGTAGTCTGTGAAAGATTTTCTGGTTGAAAAAAAAAAAGAAAGTAAACTTGCAGGAAATCCTATATTAAACACGTCTTTTTTTTTCTTTTTTTCTTCGAATCGTGAATTACTCTTGGTAAAGAGCTTCTCTATCGCAACCCTTCAGCAACAAGACCGTGGGCCGAGCTTTCCATTTTTTTTATTTTTTCTACGGTCATTGCGTGTGGAAGAACCAAGGTTACCAAGGTGGTCTGGGCCGAACCGGAAGAAAACGGCCATGTCAAGCGATAAGTTCAATGACGAAGATAGTAGGAGGTTTGGGGTGTTCATTCCCCCCCCCCCCCCCCCCGCGCCGTCAAATTATTACACTTTGTATGTGTATATATGCGTGCCCATACAAACACTCGCAAGAACATACCCAAGTAACCACAGATATCCGGTAGGCATACGACGGGACGTCCATTTCGGATATTTCGGACATGCATCAGATATCCACGGACGTACAGTGTACGTCCAATGGACATACATCAGATGTACAAAGGTAACAAATAGGCATGTACGCTCGACATCCGTCTCGGACAGCCAAAATAGACATTGAAAGGACCATCAGCGGATATATATATATACATACACACACGAGTATATATATATGTGTATATATGTATAACACATCCATATGTATAATATATCCCCTGATAGTCCTTTGAACGTCTGTGTCGGCTGTCCGAGACGGGTGTCGAGTGAACGCGTATATATATATATATATATATATATATATATATATATATATATATATATATATATATATATATATATGTGTGTGTGTGTGTGTGTGTGTGTGTGTGTGTGTGTGTGTGTGTGTGTTCGAAGAAGGTGCTTGATGTCATGTGCACACTCGCAATAGAAGCTTGAAAGTCCTTCACAGGAACCAACTGCTGTAAATAAAACATCAAAATGCTAAACTTATGTTATTTCTGGCGCAATGCTTAATTAGAAAATGAATCATGGACACAAACAAGGAGACAGGGGAGTGTCAATTACCAACTGTTTATTGCAAAGATGTATTGCACATCATAAGAGAACAGACACACAGGTTTTCATATAAGCAAAGTTCCAGAATCAAATTAATGCTACAATTTTTTCTACGAAAAACTGAATTGTTTAGATAATCAAGATAAATGTGCATGTCCATAACAGCGATAGAGCAGAAACATTTCCATTCATCAATAGTGATCACAATCTTTGATGAGGGGCCCCTTGCGGCTAGCTGTGCGATATTTACAATGAAAAAAGGGCCAACAGTGTTGATGAATTAAACACCCCGACTTCTAGCATTGAACATAATCACATTGCAGGATTCCACAACTGAAAAGGTTAACAAAAATAAAAAACCAAGATAATAGCACCACTACTTGCTGGTGTTACAGTAAAGCTAGCAGTACCAAGAAAAAAATAGTGCGTACTGTAACATTACAAAATAGTTTGAAGAAACTTATCCTTTTAAAGACATCCTAGCAATTTTGACTAGACAAAATGTGACACAGGAATAAGTGAGTAATAATCTAGCAAGGATGGTACCAATGACTGTGTGGCCATTCATCAGGTGTTCTTAACATTAACAAAGTTGCAAAGGCAGGCTTGACATATGCTCCAATCTCACAAAGCAGTATGAACAAACTAAAGTACAATTTAACCTTTTGAAATATCCTAGATAAAATATTGCACAGGATAAAATAAGCAATAATCCTCCAGGACTGGTGCCCATAACTATGTGGCCACTCGTGAATGTATCTTATCAACAATACTGTAAATGCACCCTTAAGTAGATACTGTAGTATTTACAACATGGAATGGACAAAGATAAGTGTGACTTGCCCTTTTGAAGTTAACTGTACAAAGACTGACAAGGTAGAAAGAAAAAGTTTGGATAATGAAGGTGATGGATGAAGGCTGAATTCAGGCCGGCACTGCCTGTCTGGAGACAAAAAGAAACGTACACAAACTAAATTGGCAGAACAAAGCAACATGCTTAATAAAGTCAATTGAAGCGCTTCGGCATATCCATAGAAATTCTTGCTAGTTTGCTTTTAAATCTCCGACACCAATTTCACTCCCCCCTGCAATCGTCTCAAAAGCCTTACGAAAACAAAGACAAAATGAATACAGCCTGCAACTCGTGTTCCCCTATTTCTTATTGGCTATTCTCAATAAAGTACCACAGCACCATTCAGTTTCACTGGTCAGAGATGAATGCATTGCCAGGCATGCGCCCCGGCAAAATTTATCTACATATTCAAAGTACAAAACTTCAAAGTCTAACGGCTGTCCACAACATTATGTACCTTCTATGCCTACAGAATTACTAAAGCATTATGCTGCAGCAAAATGTGACACGCAGCCACATTTTCAAGGTAGCAAATGCAAAAACAGCGGGCGACTCTTCGGACTTGTCCCATCATCTCCAGAGCAGCTAGAAAACACCTGTTCCGCGTTAGGCAAGGAGGAAGTGCCTGATTCAGTGCTCGACGAAGCAAAACCACATACATCACCTTCGTCTGTTACGAATGAGCAAGATAAATGGACCGCGCCATGCAACTGAGGGAGCCGAGCAGATGGGTCAGAAAACGGAACTTTAACCCCTCGATCTGCTGACTCGTTCGCCGAGTGATCGTCCCTGCAACATCGTCACTTCATTCGAAACAGCTAGCGAGCTCAGAACGGACAGCCTTATTTACTCTGCGACACTTTTTTCTGCCGCCTACTTCACACAGTACACACATAACCTGCTGCAATTTTCGCCGGCGAACTCCGCACAGCGAGAGAAGAGACACAGCGAGAAGAGCAAACCACAGAATATTCTGCGCGTGGCCGCGAGCCGGACAACTGAATGATCCGCAAAATACTTACCGTTCTTTTCCTAATCCAGTATGTGAAGTCTTCAGCTGAGCGCCACAAAGACTGAAAATAGCGCGCACGACTTTCTGCGGGAGAGCCACAAAAACTACAAAAACTTCACGAGCGGCCATTGACGATGTCAGTAACCGTAGGGCTGCCGCTGATCAGCAAAGGCTCCTCCTTTCGTTTCGGTTTTACTTAAACATACCGCTTGCTCCTGCGGCACCGCAGCGTCAGAAGCAACGCTCAAGTAGAATAATTTATGCGAGTACATATTTAACCCGAGGTATTAGAGATATTTATTTTGAAGATGCGGGTTTCACATGTACGCGCGCGCTCTCAGTGCGGCCAGCAGTGCAGCAATGACATATTTAATATGCGCAAGCAGTTGACCGATGTTTAAATTTGTGCATGCCACGGAAATAAGACCGGTATTGCAGGAAATATTCGTAGTTACAGCGGCTATTTTTCAGCCTTGTAGCCGAACGTGGGCCAACATCTGTCAACATTTGACAACGTTGCTACAACATCCAAATGCAACATTAGCTCAACATTACTGGCGCAACATTGCTAAACGTTGTTGAATGTTAAGCAGCATCTGGTACATTGCCACAACGTTGCAAAATGTTGCGCAACATTCACAACATTGCGGCAACAATTCGTGCTATTAGGGGAACTGTCTGCTCGCAGGTACGCACACTCGCCGCTCTTCACTCCGCTAGGAAAAGAGATGAGCAGATGAACGGTGCGTAGTGAACGTAAAGCGAACCGAGTGCGGGCCACTTTTGGATCATCATACACGTGTAACTCCACTATTATGGCACCATTTCGAAAAATTCTTGCGGCTAGTGTGTTTATGGGATGCTCGTGCACAACTGCAACACCGCAAACTAATTTCGACATTTGGGTGCTTTGGGGCCCTTTGATGGATAGCCACTGGACGTTCACAACTGGCTGTCCCGTAGAAATCCTGTTCGGACATCCACAAAACAGCCACACTGGACGTGGACCTTCCTAGTACGTCCCGTCAATGTCCGTGTCATGTCAGCTCTGGATATCCGAATTTCTCGACATTCGGATTTATAGCGGACAGCCGACGGATATCTGTGGTTACTTGGGTAGGTAAAGGAAGCTCAGACATCCCCCCCCCCCCCCCCCACCCCCCCCAAAAAAAAAAAAATCTGGCTGCGTGCTTTGCTCAGACTTTGCCAGCTTAGATCACATGCTCTGGCGCTGCCCGGCGTTACGGGTTGACGAAGACGTTACATCGTCCAAGTGGGATGCTGCGCTACGCAGTCCGGATTTGAAAACACAACTATGGGCAGTCCAACGGGCCCACGACGTGGCGGACAGGCTAGGCCTATCTGTCCCGACGTGGGAGCAGCCCGCCAGTGCTAGTTCACGCCACGACGGACCTAAATAGAGTTTTTCCTTACCATACCAAACACTCGTGCGTAGGTTCATTGTTAAAATCGTCCTTATATGTGATTAGGCTTACACCGACCTTTTTATCTGATTGCTTTCCGTGGGCTTGGATAGGAAAAAAGAAAGAGGGAGAGAACGAGAGGCATCCTAAAGTCGTGGCGCTGAGACGCGCTCCTGCAAGGGCTGAAGAATAGAGTGCTAGCCTTCGTCTCCTAGAGAACCACTTCAGGACGGAAGATATATGTTGAACCAGATGAAAACAAGCAGTGCTTTTTACGCAAACAAAGCCCCGACAAATAGTGTTTCAGAAGTCACAGGCTTCCAGAAAATTGTGTTTCGTTTGTTGAAGGAAGGGGGCACCCTCTAACTAGTCAAAGGAGTCTCTAGTCTTACTGCGGTAGCATGCAGGGCAGGAGAAGGCGAGGTGGGGGGGGGGGGGGGATGCCTGAACATCCTTGAGTGTGGGGGGCATGCCCCCCACTGGTTTTGAACTTGTGGGGGCGACGGCCCCCCACTGCCCCCCGGTTCCGGAGCCCCTGGGAGTGTTAGTGAGCGCTGCTCGTAGCCATGAAGGCGAGTGTGGAACACTTTTTTTTTTTGCCTGCTCGCATCACGTAGCACGTGATCTTTCTACGAGCTAGATGCTGACCAATGATCCCTAGCACTACCTGATGACATCGTCTGGCAGAATGAGACCATCAGTATGACTGAACGAAAGCAGCAGAATTTAAGGGCTCATTTTTCTTTGTTAGACAAAACCGTAATGAGAACCAACAGACAAGTTGTCTTTCTGTCCAGTTTAATTTTTCCGCATCTATATTATAATTACTACAAATAACATTCCCTATACCTTCCTTGACTTGATTGCCTTTGAGTTCTCATTAGGGCACCAATGTGGCAAGACAAGCAAACATTCATTCGGCAAACTCACTCACCTAGTGTTAATTGGACAAATGTTACCTGCCCTTCGGGGAGTGGATCCTGCTGTGTACCAAGCAACATTTAACGAAGCCAATGTTACCTCACCTTTGGGGAGTGCATTCTGCTGTGTGCTAACCAACACTCTCTCACTAACATGGTGGTCAGCTTTAAATGAGCCACACCTGCTACAATGAAAGACTAAATTCCCAATATGGCTAACCTACTTCCTATACTGATGTAGCATAAGTGTGTGACACGCCATAAAGATGTTCACAGAATCCAACTTTCATGTGCAACATTTTGCATAGGGCATAACGAATAAAGACTGGTCTGTTTGCATAATCACACTGCAACCAGGTCAGCCACCTCAACAATTAGTTTCTTAATACATGACAGTGTGCTCAAAATGTACAAACACCCACGGTGGTCTGGTGGTCATGGTGCTCGACTGCTGACCCAAAGGTCACGGGATCAAATCACATCTGCGGTAGCCGCATTTTGATGGAGGCAAAAACACGACACGCCTGTGTACTTGGATTTAGGTGCACGTTAAAGAACCCCAGGGGGTCGAAGTTTCCAGAGCCCTCCATTACGGCGTCCCTCACAATGATATCGTGGTTTTGGGATGTAATACCCCAACAATTATTGTTATCAAAATGTACAAAGATAAAGGAAATTATACTGATGCTCTCACCATACAACAGGTTGGTGCCGGATGTTAGTCAATACACCGCAGATTCCACTCCCTGAGGGTGATGCAACTTTCACTTCAGAGAATTCACATTTGGTGAGTGGGTTTGCCAATGAACCTTTCGTTAATGTAGCACATCAGTGCTTCTTTAATACTGCTTACATTTTGTTGCATTATGTGTCTTGTTTTGAGATGAAGCAGTTAGTGTATTTATGCACTTACCGACTGTGCAGAGAAAAGTGTTGCTTTTCACTGTTGACTGGGTGTCATACATGTTCTTTTTATTTGTTGTCGCGATTCTGAAGGTAATTTCACTGCGACGCACGTGCTAAAAGGAAACCGTATTGCAGGTACAAAAATGCATGCGGTAAACAATAAGCAGGACAATGTTATTAGCAATTTCGATGATGTAGTGAAGGTGGCCGAAGACTACACCGTAGAGTTCGAAGATAAGCAATCCAACATTGAATGAAAATCAAAATTGAACATTTAAGACACTCAAGTTCCATGCATAACTACCTATGAGGTTAGGAACGGGTTGGGGAAGGTGGCTTAACAGCCAACTTGATTAAGCATTTCATACTTAAGAAACTTGTGACACCACACCCAACGCACCATGTTTTAAGGCCTGAAGTGTAACAATGAGCTGGCCTTAACCTGATTTATCTTGTTAGCTTAAGTTCTCACAACATGTATTTCAGTGTATTTGCATATCATGTCCTAGCTTATTTGCTTACAAGTGTTATCGTTTTTTCAAATCTTATTCTTTTGTGTTTGCGAAGTTGCTTTACTTGATTTTTTTTTTCTTTTTAGTCAGCACAGGAGGTCCCCTTGCAGCCTAGAGCTTTGGGACCTCCTTCTGTATATCATTTTGCTGTGTAACATCCTTTTTGAATGAATAAAGTCTTTCTTTCTTCTTCTTCTTAAAAAAAAATGCCAATATTATATTTTTGCACAAGAAGGGAGGTATAAAAGACAAGAATTAAAGATCCATACGCTTATTTTCAATGTTACACAGAATATTTATAAAGGTGATTTTTGAATAGTATAAGAGAAGCACTTGACTTTAATTGACTTAGTGGGAAACTGGCTTCAAGAAGGGGTCCTCTACAACGGATTGCATGCGTGTGATCAACTAGATCATTGGGAAGTCAGTTGACTACAGGAAATCCTTTCATGCCACATTTATAGACAATGGAAATGCATTCGGCTAAATGGAGCAGTCTTGGGAACATTACATTACTAAGGGGTACCAGGGTCATGTATAAATTACTTTAGTCAACATCTACAAAGACTCCACAGCTACTTCGCTCATCCACAAGAAAGGCAATAGATTTAGGATAGTGACAGGGGTCAGATGGGGAGATACTCTCCCCAATGCTGTTCACTGCATGCTTAGAAGTAATCAAATGACTGGACTGGGAAGAAACGGGAATAAGATTAAGGGAGATTGTCTCGGCAACCTATGATTTACAGATGACGTTAAGCATGAGCAATTATGGCAACGAATTTCAAAAAAAGACTGAAGACCTAAACTAAAAAATTAATAAAGTGGGGCTAAATATGAATATTGTGAAGACAAAAAGGGTGGAAGGGAATGGGTTTTTGACTGGCAACCAACCTTTGGAGTCTGTATAGGAGTAGGTTTGCCTAACTCAATTACTAAACGAGGAATTCACTCTTAAAAAGGAAGGTCGCCGTAGAATAGGGAAGAGCTGGAACACATGCAGCAGGCACTCACAAATAACGACGGGCAATCTGTCGCTGTCCCAAAAGCAAAAAGTATAGAATCGTTGCATACAGCCGAAGCTAACAAATGTGACTAAAACTTGAAGGATAAAGCTCAAGGAGAAGTTAAGGATCCCATGGTATGCAGTGGAACAGAAAATGGTAGGAGTAGCGATCGGAGTAAGGCCAAATAAATCAGGGAACAGGCAGGGGTAGTCGATACTCTGGTTGACATCTAGCAACAGTAATGGATGCAGGCTGGCCACGCAATGCATAGAACAGACAACCAGAGGTCATTCAGAGACACGGAATGGCCACCAAGAGACAGAAAACACAGCCGAGGAAGGCAGAGAGTCGGATGGGGTGACATAATTAAGAAGTTTGCAAGACTAAAATGTAATCAGCTCGCACAAGATAAAGCAAATTTGAGACCTTAAGGAGAGGCCTTTGCCCTGCTGTAAACCTGAATAGGCTGAAAATGATGAACATGATGAGTATTGCGATCACAGTAACACATCACCATGAATTTTTAAAAAATCACAGCATATCCACGAAGTGAATGATAGTGAGTGGGCGAAGCTTGGAGGGATCATTCGGGTAACCGTGAATCCCCCCGTACATTGCCCACTTGATCATGCAAAGACGTGACAACACGTGTCACGTCTTTGCATGATCCTGGGTGTTCGATCGTGAGCTGGGCACGAGCGTCACCGACTTGTGTTCCGGGCGCTCCGCCCGGCTGGACAACACCAGTTCGCGTTCCACGACAGAGGAAGACGATGCCACCTACTCAGACGCCGAAGTCCACACCAGTGCTCGACACAACGCCTCGCCTCCGCATGCATCGCCACAGAACACTGCTGTGAGTTGTGAAAGCCACGCGTCCTTGGCTATGGGTTGTGCCGCCGTGAGTACCGGAGCCGCCGCATGCTCCGTGACGTGGTGCTCAACTCCGAGTACCGCGTCGGCCCGACGATCCCAATTATAACAGCGCAATCTATCCTCTTTAATCGAAAACCACTAACGCCATCTAGTGATATTATTTCCAAGGACATATACACACAACACCATCTAGTGAGCAATTCTTAAAACTAGAGCTGGCTACATACATACTACTACTACTACTACAGAGGAGGGAACGACCCACACCCTAAGGAGCTTGGCCAAAAAAAAAAAACAGCTCCCCTGCCCCAGTCACGCTTTAAGCAACTGCCATCCATAAAATGAGTACGTGGCTGAATCCACCCCTGTTCTTCAGATGAGTACCCAGTACACCAGCTAGTGCTAGTTCGGGGCACCTCTTTCGACAGCAGAGTGGTGTCAACACACTGCCAAAAGTAACAAGTGGCACACAGTGGCATAGCTACCAAGTTGGCTTGGAGGTTCCACCCGCACCGCTCCCCACAAAAATTTTATTTGTATATATAAACATGCAAACATACAAACGCGCATGAACATACACAGACAGAAGTCTGAACCCCGCCCCCCAGAAAAAAATTTCTGCCTACGACCCTAATGGCACACATCCACATGCCCCGGGTGAGATGATGAGTTAATTAAAAGTGAATCAAATGATAATGAAATTAGCAAGTGAATACCAAATGATTAGAAGTGATCATAAAGTGCATAATGTGGATCAAATGTGAACTGAGGTAAACTAAAGGAATCAAAGGTGAACCAAATGTGAATCACACCTGAACTAATGTAAAGGTGAATCCTATATGAGTTAACTATGAATGAAATGTAAAGTATATCAATGGTGAATCAAATGTGGGAGCATAGGCTTTTGCATGTGCTTTCCTTAGCATTGGCTAAATGTACTGTTTTTTAAAAAAAAACTATACCATAGCCAGACGCTGAATAAGGTGTACAGCTTCCTTCCTCTTCACCCGTATCATGAAATACTTGTAATAACAATTGTACTTCACCATTTCCATTGTCACTAAACCCACCACTCACCCGGCAGTAAAGACAAAACTAAGTTTGCAATGTTTGCAACAAGCAACACATCTTTTTTGCTCGAAGTCGTGCATCCTAAGTGCTCAAAAATCTGCCCGACCCGAAAGGCAATTCAAATTTCGAAATGCTTAGCTTACATAACAGTATTGCATGGGCTGTTCCGTTTCATAGTGACGGACGACAGAAGTACGTATTCTGAAACAAACAACGCACTTTTCAGTGCTATCTGAAGACACCTGCACGTTCCACGAGTGCAATCTAGCTAATCACGATGACCTAAATGCTTGACATTTCGTGTATTGCACGTAGCACACACCCCATTCAAATCTTGTGCTTTATATAGGTGCAAAGGCTAATTCAATTAAGCAGGGCCTTCTAAATCTTCAGTTTATATCATCAGTAAACTTTTAGACAAAGTTAATTATGACAAAAAAAATGCTTGACACATGCTTTCTATATTATAATAAAATATTGGAAGGATTTTACATGCACTTCTCTCAAATGTCCTGATATTTGGTTGTGATGTAAGTGATGTACTGAGCTCATATTGAAATGCAATGTTATTGTGCAATGCACCATTTATTTATTTACTTATTAAAAGTACTTTCAGGGCCATGGAGTAGGAGTGGGGGAAAAGAGTTACTTGTGCAGTTATAAAAAAAGCAATCAAAAAAGTTACAAGGCATTTTGCAAAGTGATCTTGAAATCTTGGTCATCTCTCATGCTAGAAATTGAGGTGGGAAGGTAATGCCAGGTGACACTTGTCCTAAGAACAAGACTCGTTACACAATTTCGTGTGACCAGATGGTAGCTAACGCTGGTTCGAGCCCGCCTTATAGCAATAATCCGTCCATGGCGATGTAAGGGGAGAATGAAACAGTGGGTCCAAATAGCTGTTATAATGACACATTTTGTTAAAAATATTAAGGCAAGATGATTTTCAGCGCAACAAACGGTCAGGCAAGTTTAGGGAGATCGTTGTGAACTTGAAACTGGAATGAGAAGAGTAATTTCACAAGGTAGAACGTACTGTGTGATTCTAAATGGCTTTGAGAGCGTGAATGAGAATGGCACGAGTATGATACCATATGGCACATGCATACTCTAATTTAGAACGTACTAAGGTTTTGTAGAGTGTTAACTTTAGGGATGACGAGACAGAGTAAAAATTTCGACGTATATAATCGAGTGCGTGGTTTGCTTTATTAGCTAAATATTCTACATGTATATGCCATAAAATATTAGAAGAGATAATGAACACTGAGGTATATATACTCATAATTGTCAACAGATGGTAATGGACAGTTATTGAGGTAATAAGCACACACTCAATGAGTAGCAGGGTGACATGAAACTCGAATGCTCTTACATTTAGCAGTATTAAGTGTCATGAGCCATTTATGGCACCATTCAAATACTACATCTAGATCGCATTGTTGGCTAATATAATGGGTATGGTCAGTAATTTTCTGTTAAAGTACACAGCCAACATAAAGTAAATAGCCGGACAGTTGAAGAAACGCAAGTAAGAAAACAGTTAATATAAATTCACAAAGGAATAAATTATAATGCATAGGGCAGCCAATGTCTGTTGACTAACATCAGTGAACCTCCTGAAATGCCTGGCGTTACATTAGAGGGGTGAGGTTCGGGACGATCTGTTGCAGTTGAGGCTCAGATGTTTCATCGTGTTTGCGGAATGTACTTTCAGGCGTCGTTATCCTGTCGTTGCATGGAATTCCTGAAAACACGCAAGGTATAACATCAGATACTGAGAAGCAAAATTTGGGAGGTGAAAATTAAAAAAAAACGAAACATTGCAAATGAGTAAAAGGCTGTTTCTTGAACATATATGCCTCAAAAGGCTTTTAAAGCTCGAAATAGCCTTTTCTTGGTAAGTGCGTGGTCCCTGGTGTTGAGATGCAGTCCATGGCCACGAGGATATGGCAGAAAAAAAAGAAAAAGAGAATCCTGGGTAATGTACCCCTTTTTCGTTGCACTAAACCAAAAGTGCACTGATAACTATGTGCAACTGTTGTTGCAGTAAATGCATTCAAGCATCAAGCAGAGGGAGAAAAAAGCCGCTAGCCTTGCTTTTCAAATGAGACTGCTGCAAACTTTACAACTCATATGCTTCTTGCCCTGATATATATGGACCAGTCACAGGGGTTAGTTACAAGAATATATTTTATCCAATGCTAACATTTAGTCCATATTGACCACCATTCCCCCCTGTGTCCTATCATTCATTGTAGCCTGATTTAGTCTGCTTGCTTTTTAACACCATAGATTGCTGTTTTACATCCTCGTCACGGAGATATTTTTTTCCAGTTATCCGATTATTATCCCTTTGTAGGTCGACCTATATTTTGACACGGTGATATAAAAACCGGCTGTGGTATATTGATATAAGCTAGAAAGAAATAGTATGAAACAAATTTCATCAAAATCAGGACAGAAGTTTACTGAAAAAAAAGTGGGACATATACGTCCCAAAAAGTGGGAAAACACTGTCCCACTGTCTCATGAAGGCACCATCTCGCGATTGCATCAACGGGTATTTTGGGATGAAACGGCCGAAACAAGTGACACTCTGTATCACTTCTCAAGTTGTGAAGAGGAAAGTTGTGCGGACCTCATTTCAACAGGAGAACAGCACTTGCAGTTGCGTCTCTTGAGCCTTCAAAGCGATGTGGTATGTTCCTGTAAAGCTTACTTCACCGCATACATCAAACAATTTTTTTTACCGTTTGGCTATCCTTGCTTTTGCTGTCGAAATTGTCGAGTACAGATGTTATCCCTGAACACGTGCCTACATTTCAAGAGGTATATGATATCAGGAAAAATATTTCCACGCATTAATATCCGCAATCGCGCTGAGGGATTAGCGGGATAATTTCGGAGGTGATTGTTCCGATGCATTTATCAGTCAAGTTATTTCGCAAATTTACAAAAACACGTGATGACTGGAAGCTAAGATCGTCTCTCTCAAAAACCAGAAAAACAGGAAATTATCCGCCCTTTTGATTGGTAGGTTCTATCTATCTCAAGAAGAGGACAATTCAGAAGCTATCATCAAAGAAAAATGACCGAAATTCAACGCTATTGTAACACTAGATCCGCCCTTTGAACGCGTGTTAAAATAATTTTCTTCGAGATTATGAAGACTTGGGTCAGATATGAGTGACTTAACGTTGCTCTAATTGCAACGGGTGATGTGGGAGAAAATTTTTTCTGTAGACGGAAAAATGGGACGTATGTGTCCCACTGTCGCACAAAGGGTTATATCTACATTACAGGATCTATATTGTTATTTTGTGCAAAGCCTATGTATCTGCAAGCTATGCTTTGTAAACTTCATGTCATTTACACTCCTTATTTTTTAATTTTTGACTTCATTTGCGCATCCTATTGCTTGATTATAGTATTAACCAGGCCCGCAGCCAGGGGAGATGCCCTAGGTGCCCCCCCCCCCCCCCTCCCGAAATTCGGATGGAGGGGGGTGTTTTACCGAGGACAAATAATAAAAATAGGTGATTTTCGAGGCCTTCAACATGTGCCCCCCCCCCCCCCCTCCCCCCCCGAACAAGATTGCTGGCTACGGGCCTGGTATTAACGCTAAGAAACAGCTATTGTTCTTTGAACTCGATATATATAAACGGCGCCGTAACCTACCTTATTTATGTTTCGCGCAGTATTTTTAAAATAAAATTGTTTCTGATACAAGGCGTTAGAAATGTATTTGCACCGGTTTTATCGCTGTAGCCTTGGTTTCGGGGGCCACCGCGATCAAGTTTATCAAGCAATGAACTTTCGGAATGCACGCGAAGCCACGCCGCTTGAGAAAACGCCGATTTTCGTCGGAGGCAGAGATCAAAATTTAACAATTTCAGTGCGTCACTTCCGTGTGACACGCAAAGAAAGCCAACGGCAACAAACAGAAGCAATGGGTCACCGGTGCGCGCATCCTGCTAGAAACGAGTGTTCATCCGGTGCGAGTTTCAGCGGTGGCTTCGTTCTGCAGCGGCACTTCTTCGAAAGGGTAATTTCCAGGTTTCACGAAACATTTTACAGAGAAATGAAACAGCACGAGCTTACGTTACACTGCCCAAACACACCGCAAACCGTAACGTTAGTTATATTGCCTCTGGCGCCGCATATTTCGAATTGAAAATTAAAGAAACAAAGCGCAACGTCCCACTGACGTCCCGCAAGATAGTAATGTCGATGGGCTGCTCACAACTAAACCGACTAAACACCGTTAATAAAAGATTGTGAATGCATTACCCCACAAAAACAATCAGTATTAACAGCACTTACTTTTGTTTAAGTAAAACACTGCGTAGTTATGTTTAAGAGGTTGAAATGGCTCCAGCCAAGTTTATAGAGAGCCCGACGTTGTATTAGTAAGCGAATACAATGACAGCATTCATTGTTGAAAACAGTTTCTAGGACCGACCAACCGACGGTAATAAAGTGTGTTCTTTTATTCCAGGCATGTCAGGAGCATAAAATTTCTTAATAATAATAAATAGGGTAGGAAACTCTATGGTCAGGAACTCCGTTACGTCGACAGAAATACTAGGTGGCGCTCCCACTTTTCCGGTATCGAATTCGAACTGAACGAGCGCACGAGCGCGGGTGGATGTTGTCTGGAGTCGCTCGCTGCGCGGAATTATTTTGTTATGCTCGCTCTTGAGGTACTGTATTAGTCGGCGTTGTTGATGACATTATTTCGCTATGCTTGCTTGTGAGGCACTGTAGTAGTTGGCGGCGTTGTGGACATTTGCGCGCGGCTGTTCGGTGCCATAACGGCTATAGTCAAGTGTCCGCACAATGGAGGACGGCGACTGGGAGCTATCCAAGGAAAACATACAGCCGTTGAGACAGGGCCGTGCCATGTCGTCGCTACAGGCAGCGCTGGCCCCCCAGTGCCAGGAGGACCTCAAGCAGAAACGGCGCGAGTTTGAAGAAGAGCTTCGAACCTCGTCCGGTGTCGGCCTGCTGGATGTATACCATCGGTATCTGTTGTGGGTGGAGCAGCACCATGTTACGAGTAGTGTCAACGTGCCCCAGCTGCTTGAGCAGGCCATTGTGCAGTTCAAGACAAATACTGAACTGTTCAACGACGAACGCTACGTCGGCATTTGGATACGCTATGCCATGCTGTCACCAGAGCCCCTCGCAACGTTTAAAGCCATGTTCGAGACTGGAATTGGGGATCAGCATGCCGAATTCTACGCTACTTGGGCACAGCAGCTTGAAGCATCTGGCGATACCTGTGGCGCATCGCGTGTTCTCAAGGGAGGCATCGATCGGCGGGCTGCGCCCACCAGTCGGCTCGAAGTGGCACTGAGGCACCTGGAGGCACGCGTCAGTCGCCAGGTCGCTCTCGACCTGCAGCAGCAGTGCCAGGAAGCAGCGTCAGTCGGTGGCTCCAGACGGGATGCGCGATCTGTTCTGGCGCCATTGCGTCCACAGAAGCAAGGCACCGCCCCTGTGACGCGATCGGTACCTGTCGCCAGGCCAGCCGAGCAGCAGCAGCGTGGCCTGGCAATAGTGACAGCTGGCTCAGCAGCTGGCAACCGAGGCCACGTGAAGGTGCGCGTGAAGTCTGACGAGAACGCTCCGCGAGATGGCGACGCCCTGCTCGTGCAACCCGTGGCTGCGCCACCCATTGTGACCACCGCCCAGCTGACCAAGGAGAACACCCGCGCCGCGGGAAAGTGGTCTGCAGTTACGGCAAAGCAGCGGCTACCGGCCGCGTCTTCACGGCCAGGATTCGAGGTCCTGGAAGAGCAAGGCAGCCAGCCGCCTCCGTGCACGCCCACCCTGGTCCCTGGCTGTCGGCAAGGTCTCAGCGAACGCAAGAAGTCTGCAGAAGTGTACGATGGTTTCGGCTGGGACATGTGGGAGGTCCCGCTTTGTCGGCCCGACCCGGCAGATCTGCCGGTGCGGCCAATGTATGACAAGGCGAGTGTGTACAGGGGCACCACAGAGTTCCAGTTTGAGGAAATCCGCCTGGCCAACATTCGGGCACGGCAACGGCAGATGTTGGAAAGGCAGCTGGAGGCAGAGCGAGAGCGATGTGCACATCTTGAGCTGGAGCGTCTTGTGCGCCAGCAGAGAGAGCAGCGCGAACAGGAGGAAGAAGTGGAGGCACTCAAGCGGGAGGTGTTGCAAATGCGCAAGGAGCTGCAGCTGTTGCGCAGCCTGCTGGCCAAGAACAGGAGTGGCAGCAGGGACCATGCTGTGGTGACCAGCCAGATTGTGCATTTGGAACAGAGCATTCTGGCTGCTGAACAGTCCATCCTGGTTGGGCCTACATCAAACAGCGGCATGGAGGAGGGGGCCTGTGGGCAACCTGACGAAGTGGACATGCCACCTGGCACACCGAGTGCTCATCAGGCGAGCGGCGCTGCAAGTGCTGAGAGCACCCAGAGTGGTGGAAGCCTGCGCACAGCTGACGTGTCCAAAGTTGTACGCAGCCTCTGGAACTGCACTTTGGGGCAGTCACGCCTGAGCCAGCAAGATTGCACGCTGCAAGCTACACCAAAAAAAACAGTGGATGAAGTGCAAACTGAGACTGCTATTGAAGGCGCTGCTGTCATGGTAGGTGTTCCAGCAGCACCTTTCGAGGTGTTCTCTGAGCCCACCCAGACAGGAGTGCTTGCCTGTGGTGCCCATCTGCCACCAATCGATGATGCTCCTGTAGAGGGTGGCAACGACGAGAACAGGCTGCCAGCAGACTGTGGCCCACCAGAGGCTTCTGTGAAGACAAAGTCACTTCAGCACAGGGTGCCCTTCGCTGAACTGCCCATGTATAATGATCAGGCTTCGGAGGATGATGAGGATGACATTGGAGGAATCGAACCCTTAGATGATGAGGATAACTTCACCTATGCACCATCCAAAAGCTTCGTCCGCAAGGTGACCTCGACACCCTGTGCAACTGACCACACAGTGCCCAAAGTGGGTGAGGACTTCACGGTGGGTGGTTTGACCGCCCTTGTCCAGGAAGTTGCCATCAGTGATCCGTCTGCCTCAACACCTGCTGCACAGCTACCCCCTGCAGAGCCCTTTGTACAACCATCTCAACAAGTTGAGCAACAGCAGCCCAGCCATCCTGGTGTGCCGGTTCCTCCTGGTGCAGACGCTGGCAACGGTGCTGCACCCCTTGCCATGCGCCGGTTCTCCGTTGCGGCTGCTGCAGACTTGAGCACCATCTTTGAGTGCAGCAAGGAAGGCAAATCAAGCAGCAACAGTGGAGGCAGCACCTATTCAAGCAGCTCCTCGTCCCAGCATTTGGCAGCTGGGGCCACACTAAGTACCACAGCCCGGCCCCTCACTGGTGGCAGCTGCACCCTGCCCGCCGTCCAGGAGGAGCCCGATAACGATGGTGGTGCCTCCTTGGCAGCGCCAGCAGCAACTGTGGCAGAGCAGTCCCAGGAACAGGGCGAAAGGGCCGAGCAAGCAGCAGGTGCCCTGGCTTGTGGAAACCCATTTTCAGAGGAGCTCCGGAGCATTATCTTAGCGTCGTGGCAGCCACAGAAGAGCGACCAACGAAAGCTGTTCGAGTCTGCTGGCAAGCGCCCAGTTCTCAAGGGAGATGCACAGATTACTCTGGGGGACCACGAAGTGAAGGTGCTTCACCACTTGGCATCAGGTGCGTATGCACGGGTCTATCTGGCTCAGATGGTGAATGCTGAGGAGACCTACTTGGATGATGAAGAGAGCTTTGAGGCACCTTCTCAGGTGAAGGTTGTGCTAAAGGTAGATGACAGCAGCAGCTGTGCCTGCTGGGAGTCCTACATATGCTGTGAACTGCGCCGGCGCCTCAGTGAGACCTCAGGAGCACTTACAAAGTGTGTAGTAGACTTGCAGCTGGCCTGCTTCTTCAGCAATGGTGCCATCTCAGTGTTCCCCTTCAGCCCCTATGGAACCCTGTTGGATCTGGGCCAGAAGTTCAAACAGCATTGCCGCAGCTCTGTACCCGAGTGCTTGGTGCTCTACTTTGCTCTCGAGTTCATCACGATCCTGCAACAAGTGCACTTGTGCGGCATCATCCACGCGGACATAAAACCTGACAATATTCTCATCGTAGACCTTCCGAGCAAGGCAGGCTTCCTGGACAGTTTTTCTGAGCAGGGCCCCAGCTGCCTGCAGTTAATTGACTTTGGGCGTGCGATTGACATGAGCCAGTTGCCGCCCGGCACAGCATTCACTTACGTGGTGACCACGGAAGGGTTTGTCTGCACCGAGATGCGCGACGGTCGCCAGTGGACATTTCAGACTGACTGGTTTGGTCTGTTGGGATGCCTGCACGTGCTCCTCTTCGGACACTACATGGAAGTCGAGAAGAGGGCTGACGACACTTGGGGTATCCGGAACAAGTTCAAGAGGTACTGGCAGCAGGATCTGTGGAACAGACTCTTCTCGACCCTCCTGAACATTCCAAGCTGCTCAGAGCTGCCAGATCTGACACCTTTTGTGTTGGAGATCCAGAGCCTGTTGCGCAACAAGTCACGTGCACACAGTGTGGTTGTGGAAGCTCTGCGGGCCAAGAACTTTTAATTTTTTTTTTCTCTCTAAATTTTAATTTGCTCAGCCTGCATATTTTAAACCAACCTCACCCCAAAGAGAGTCTTCAAGCTGCAAAGACTGGCAGTGGCTGTAATGCACAGTATTAAGTGTAAAAAAATGTACGAATACACTATTTTAACTTCTGGTTTGGCAGTTGAATGAGTTTTTTGGCAGGTGGTGTGCGAGAGTCTGATGATTATATACTGACAGTGTGTGTTTTTCTTTTAAGTGTAGGGTATTAATTGAGTGTTGTATTAATTGAGTGTTGTGGTGCCTTGTGGCTTAGAGCATAAGTAGTATGCTGTGTCTTGTGGTCATTTGACGTGGTTGTTTTGGAAAACATGGACACCAGTAAACTGGTCTGGCCATGGTCAAAACAACCGTAATGTGTTTAGTGTGTGGGGTAGGTTTGAAGATTGAGGTTTGTGCGGGTGAGAAGGCAGACAAAGCCGACGTCAAATGCAGACAATGTGAGGTCGAGGCGAAAATGAAGATAAAGATAATAGTGAACTCATGATGAGAATCGCAGAGCTAGAGAATGCAGTGGCAACAGAGCAAGACGAAAGGGAAGCTATCAGAGAAAGGTTAATCAACTGAGGAAGAGATATCGAAGGTCGTCAATGTGAACAAGGAGACAGACGACAGCTGAAAGAAGTACTGCAGATTGGGCAAGTTGGTGCATTATAATATCGTATTAGTGTAGCGCAGCTCAGTTTGGAGCACGAAGAAAAGAGCCAACAGCGAAGAAACACACACAAGCAACAGGATGAGCACTCATCCTGTTGCTTGTGTTTCCTTCCTTGCTGTTGCCTCTTTTCTTCACGCTCAAACTGAGCTGCGCTATACCAATACGATACTATAAGCTGAAACAACAGGGCATTGTCCCCCAGCGACGGGAGAGGTGAAAGGGGAATCGGGCGTGGCAAAGGCAGGTAAGTGATCACAGGGCCCAGCTTTTGGGATGTAGTTTTAAGGGCGGGAGTGGGCAAAGCAGCAGCCATGAACTCGCACTGGTCACAAAGTCAGTAGCCAGCTGCAGTTTACTTCAGCAGCAAAGCCTGGGCACATTGGTTATTGCCGGTTGCTCAAATTCCGTTCGATGCACAGGGGCAATTAAGGAAAGGGTGAAAGGCAATAAAAAGTTTCAATGGGGACGTTCTCGGGACGTACGCTGAGATCGGTCACAAGGCAAGCGAGGGGAAAATTCGCAGCAAAAGCTTACAGACGCCCTCGCGTGGTAAATGCAAGAGGGCTAAATGATATCTTGAGCGAAGGAATTGTCAGAGCAGAGGATGTAACAATGTGATTAGAAAAAGAACAATAAAGGAACAAGGACCACAAGATGAGCGCTGAAGAGTGAAAAGAGCGAAGCAAACATGCACAGAGCACCTCGGTTTCAGGCCCACCAAGTGGAAATAAAACATTGCTAGGGGTAGCTTATTTGTGGATGGGGAATTACTGCAGTCGAAAGGATTGGGAGATAGTGAATTAGTGAACTGACTGAGCACAGATATTAAAGGGATACTGAATAAAATTTTTGCTGCCAAGATTTCCAGCCAAATTGAAAGATTGGGGGTTGAAATCGATGGAAACAACCTTCATTTCAGGCACAAACTAGAGGAAAATAATGAATTTAATGAGTTTTTCAGAAACCACCGCGTCTAGCGGCCGCGCCGTGAACTAAAGGATGTGACGTGAAACTCGCCGGAAACAGGCATCCCAACAATGCCAGCCGTCACCCGCGTTTCACAACCCGCTCAGCTCGCACTACGTTTCCCAGAACCAGTACGGGAGCGAACAATGCTCCCGGCTGGGGTAAGGCATCAGTGCTTTTGTGGAAGGGAGAGAGTGGAAAAGAAAGGAGAGGCGGAGAAGAGGAAGAGAAGGACAGGAGCCGTGACGTCAGACTCTCCCTGCATGCGCCAGGGAGAGTCTGACGTCACGGCTGCGCGCGCAGCCGCCGCGCGCTGACAATCCACCAAAAATACAGCCAACTGTTCAAAAATACGTGAAACAAACTCTGTTTATCGGAACAGTGGCGTCTTCCGAGTAGAATTTCGATGTTTTCGTCAGTTTTTCAAATTTTTGTTCAGTATCCCTTTAAGGAATTCGGTAATGGGGCCGAAATCATCCTTCTTGGGGACATGAATGCCCACATACATGTCCTTGACGGATATTCAGACACCAATGGGAAGTTATTTTTAGATCTCTGCAAGAAACATAGTTTTGAGATAGTTAACACGGGGCCTAAATGTGATGGGCAGATCACACGGGAAGTCAGAAAAAAGCAATCAAACATTGATTATTGTTCCATGACTTATGGTTCCAAGAGCATAGAATCAGTTTGGCAGCTCGTATTTAAATGACAAACAAGTAACAAATATAGCCGCAAGAGTCGAGGAAGGAGTTGCAAAAATACCAAGCAAGGACTGGGGGGTATACCTAGTGAGCTGTTACATGTAATGACAAAAGAGATAGGGAAAGAGAAGAAACTATTTGCTGGAAAGGAAAGACAAAGCCAAAAAGGTAGTGGAACAAGGAAATCCAGAAAGCGGTAGAGAAGTGACGTAAAGCATCGCGTGAGCATAGACAGGCAAAAAAAGGAGAAGTGACCTCAGGACAGAGAGAAATAAACTTTATTATGCGACCAGGCGCGTGTTCTCTTCGCCCATAGGTGGGTGACTTCCTCATTCCAGGTAGCCATGGCTAGCCGCCGACGCCCGAGCCCTTTCCACCAGCCGCAGCTGGTCCTCAGGGTTTACAGACGTCAACAACGCCTCCCACTGGTCTTCGGGATTTCCTTGTCCGCTCTGTTCATCCGTGGGTGGGATATTCGGGTTGTTTCGACAGCCCCATACCATGTGGTACAGGGTGTTGGCAGAGTCCGGGCAGTATTGGCAATTCCTACTGTAGTTGCCGGGGTACATTCTGTGTAGTAGTGTACCGTGCGGATAGGTGCCCGCCTGTAGTCTTCTCCAGGTCACCGCTTGTTCTCTACTCAGCCTTTTATGAGCAGGTGGATAGTAGCGTCGTTGCTTCCGGTAGTGCGCGAGTATGTCGGAGTATTTTCTCGGTATTGGCTCCTCTACGTTTCCGGAGTCCGAGTATCCCTGCGGAATAGCCCGGTGGGTATGCTCTCGGGCTGCGGCATGCGCCGCTTGGTTCCCCGCTAGGGATTCGTGCCCCGGTGTCCAGAGGATACTTGCGTCTTCGAAGTCGCACTTTAGGAGGATTTCAAGGGCTGATTTGCCAATTGATCCCTTTTGAAATCTTCGACACGCTTCTTGTGAGTCCGTCACAATCGTAATTGACGAAGAACTCGTACTGATGGCTAACGCAATGCCCAGTTCCTCTGCGGTGGTTGCATCATTGGCATATGTCGAAGCGGCAGTGAGCTCTCTACCCTCTTCATCAACCACGCAGGCTACATATTTGTTTCCCCCTGGGTATTTAGCGGCATCTGCATAACGTATGCTCTCAGTGTTGCTATAGCTCGCGAGCCTCTGCTGTAACAATTGTACTCGTGCCTGTCTTCTTCCTTTGTCATGTTCCGGGTGCATGTTCCTTGGTATTTGACACACATAAATTTTATCCTTGATTTCATGGGGAATAGGCTGGGGCAGGTGGGCTTCTTTTTCGACTGCATAGCCAAGATTCCTTAAAAGTGCTTGTCCCGATTTTGTAAGTTTCAATCTTTCCAGTTGGTTCACCTTTTGGGCTTCAATTAACTCTTCCCAGGTATTATGAACCCCCATCTTGAGGAGCTGTGTCGTGGATGTGGTGGGTGAAAGTCCAATGGCAATTTTGTAGGCTTTTCGGATGAGGATGTTCACCTTGTTACGCTGGCCGTTCTTCATGTCCACGTATGGGGTCCCGTAGGTTATGGTGCTTGTGAGTATCGCTTGAATCATAGTTATGCAGTCCTCCTCTTTCAGTCCATGGCGTTTGCTTGCAACTCGCTTGATAAGATGCGTTATTTGCTGAACTGTTCTTTGTAGCTTTTCTAGCTCTGCTCCACCGGTTCCATCTTTTTGAATGAGAAGGCCCAGGATGCGTAGTGTTGTGACTTTGGGAATACTGATTCCCCCAAGCGTCACTTCAGGATCCGGTATTTCCCGCGGCGGGCGGCCTCGCGTCCGTTTCCGTAAAATCAGGAGTTCTGATTTTTCTGGTGCGCACGAGAGACCACATGTTGCAAGGTATTGTTCAGTGATTTGCACCGCTTCTTGCAGCTGATCCTGTTGGGTTCCGGTAGATCCCCCTGTGGTCCAGATCGTGAGGTCATCCGCATACAGCGCGTGCTTGATGCCTTTTATTCGTTTTAGTAGGTTAGGCAGCGAGCTCATGGCTAAGTTGAAGAGCATTGGTGATATAACAGAGCCTTGTGGTGTCCCTTTTGACGGCAGCATAAATTTTTCTGAGCGAAGATTTCCTAATCCTACCGTTGCAGTCCTGTCGGTGAGGAAATTTCGAACATACTGATATAGTTTCTCCCCGCAGTTGTAAAGATTTAGATGGTGAAGGATGCTGTCATGGGAGACATTGTCAAAAGCCCCTTTTACATCAAGGGCGAGGATGGCACGCTTGCTGCAAGTGTCTAATTGGTCAATTACTTCTTCTTTAAGTTGTAGAAGGACGTCTTGTGCAGAAAGATTGGACCTGAAACCAAACATGGTGTCTGCAATGTACCCATTTTCTTCAAGGTACGGGGTGAGGCGATTCAGAACCATATGCTCATAGAGTTTTCCGGCACACGAAGTCAGAGATATGGGGCGAAGATTCTGAATGGCCAAGGGCTTGTTGGGTTTAGGTATCATAGATACTTCAGCGTGTTTCCACTCCGGTGGAACTCTCCCTTCTTCCCAACATGTATTGATATAGTCGAGAAGCCGAATCAGGTCAACGTAAAAAAAATCGCGCCATATCCACGAAGTGAATGATGATGAGTGGGCGAAGCTCGATCGTTTTCATCCATGGCAGAAAGAGAATGTGTGGTCTGGAACGCGCTTATACTTCATGGTCATCAGCATCATCGTTATCTCGTGTAGTGGGTACAATCCACTATACTGGAACGCGTCTTATACTTCATCGTTATCACGTGTAGTGGGTACATTCCACTATACTGGAACGCGCTTATACTTCATCGTTATCACGTGTAGGGTACATTCCACTATACTGCGTCATCGTCATCTTTATCACGTGGAGTGGGGTACATTCCACTACACGTGGCTACCTACCTACCTACCTACCTACTACTACTACTACTACTACTACTACTACTACTACTACTACGACTACAGAAGAGGGACAGACCCACACCCTAAGGAGCTTCGCCCCTAAAAATTTGGGAAATGTATTAAGAGAAAAGATCCTTTCTACAGATATTGGTCAAAGCAAAAATCAAAGGCGAAAGTGGACTCGGGGTGACAGATTCACCAGAAATAAAAGGAGGATGCACCTAGGGTGTTTTGGAGCCATTTAAAAGCGCTAGGTAGGAAGTCTGTCACAATGCAACAACATATTGCAAATGAAGGAGGAAATCAATTGGAAGGGTATGAAGCGCTAGGTTACATCCCTAAAGGTAAGAGCCGATTCATTTAGAAAGACCATCCAGGGGATTTTTCCAGTGAGAAAGTATGAAGGAGAGCGCAACTGAGGATGGGGTTCCCATCAGCCTCAGCAACGAATTGGGACATAACACTAAAGAAGCACCGTTGAAAGCCGTAAAAAAGAATGCTCACGGGACAAGTTGGCAAAAAAGTTGAATGAACTTTATCTATAAACGCATGGGAGGAAAAGATAACATAAACCTTAAAAACAGAATTGCCTGAGATGCCTTCTAAACGTTTCTCATTCTTATTAAGATATATATACCACTGAGAATCTGAGCAACCTGAGAAATAATACGAACCCTTATTTCTGCACATAAATGCCTTCCTTTAAACCCAACAGTGTCAACTTTACATACACAGAAAGAATTTCTAGAAAAGCCACCATTGAAACGCCACATTGATCGGTGAAAACCATTTCGTGCTCTTATTAATACTGTTATTAAGGTTTTTTGTTCTGTGGACGATTACTTGATTTTTTTGCAGCGGTGAGGACTTTGCATCTGTTGTTACCTCAGTGAGCGAAAATTTTTAACTGAGAGGAAGAGGGCTGAGCATACTAAAGAATTGCCTCAGAATAATGGGATACAATTTCTAGACATTCCTTTAATGCTTCAGAAGAACCACGTATGCTGGCAGTATTCCCTTAGATCTTTAAAACTGCTGTTAAACTTCTCGCATGTTATCCTCGTGTCGCAGTGGCCGCTGTCACTGAACGTTTAAAGAAGTCCATTTTGTTAAGTCCTAGCGTGGTTGCAGAAAGCAATGGGGAAAAAAAACGTATCGTAGGTATTTCTTACATTCCTTGCGTATCTAACAGGCTAAAGAAAGTGGGAAGTAGATACGGCATTATTGTTGTTTTTATGGCTGCCAGTAAGCTAGGTAAGATTTGTGCTGCTGTGCAGAGAAAGAATGTGCGAGTAATCGACAAGGAGCGGACGGCATATGTTTTGTAAAACACACCGACAAATTCACTTATTGCCGTACTGGTGTGGTGTATAAGGTTCCTTTTAGCTGCGGCCGCTTCTACGCTGGGCAGATGAGCTACTGTGTTTAACCAGAGACTATTGGAACATTAGAGGTCGCTAACTGGAGTCTCGCCTTCCAATCTATCTTGGTCGACAGTGTAAGTGCATGCCAAAATTCATTGAATGCGCAGTTTTGTACAGGCACAGAAATGAAGAAATGTGTCTAATGATTGTGGCATGGCATATAGATAGTAGTGGTAGCGCATGCGTTAGTCAACCATCGATTAACTTGCATCAAGAAGAAATCAAATGCCTTAACAGTTATCTTTCACGTAGACCCCCCACATGTGCTGGATTGATAGGTTCGCCTACTGCCTAGGCATGCGCAGATAAGTTTTCGTGCCTTCTTTTCTGCCTATGTGCACCTTTGCAGTTGTTAGTCGGCGTTGGTGGTGTCCTTGACTTTGTGTTCGTGTTTGCAAGCCCCGTTTTTTAGAATAAATACTTGCCAACTAGCTCACGGTCTCCGTTATCCTAAGCTTCATTTCTAGTGCTCTGAGCCCTTTTCAATGTTCTCTTACTTATCCGAACAATCCTGCTTCTTTAATTGCTATTTGTCTGTTCCGTGCTAGGACTACATCATTGTTTTGAAGAATCGAGTTTGCCTTGTTGTTGATAGTTAAACTTTTGTACGGCTTGCTGCAACCATCTACTGGGCATGCCAGGAGAATGTGTGCCATACTGTCCGTGGAATCTTGGCGTCATCAGATTATACCCGGAATGCTTCAAGGTCCCTTGCTCTACTCCGCTTGACGACCGCCACCGGAAGTAGCTATATGTCGATTGGATGAGGGTATGCTAATTGGCATGCAGGTATGCTAATCAGCATGTGGAATTCTTGCGCTGGGCGAAACTTCGTGGACTTCAACTGTGTAGCAAAAAAAAATTTTTCTACTGTTTCACCGCAGAATAACTTAATTTTTACTATTCCTCAGAGCAGCTGTCCTATATAAATGATAGGCTATAGAAAACCATAGCCTCAGGTCCAAAATATTGTTTTCAGCCTAACCTCAAACCAACAGACGTTTTAAGTCTACCATGTACTATCACTAGACTAGTACCTGAAGAGTGCTCGCACTTCATTTAAAACTTAAAAGTAAAAATATTTGACAGAAATCTGTCTCGCTGGGTGAAATTATAAGAATAAAAAGGCTCTCCAGCCAAGTTTGGTTTTGAGTCTATAATTTTAAAAAACTGGCCCTACGTTTCTAGACCCTTTAGGCCTTTTCTTCAGGGGGGTGACTGTCTGGTTGGCTCCGAAGCTAGCACTTTTTTAGTGGTTGTCTCCCTCTCCACCGTCGTTCTCCCCGCCGCTCCTGTTAATGCGTTGTCTTCTCCATTGGTTACAGAGACCGTGTACATACACATTTGGCGGGATCCCCATTGAGCGGTTAATGTTTCAAAATATCGTTTGAGTATGGCAAGATCCTAAGCATTGTCTATTGGTGCGGTTACCTCCTGTTTCGATGACCCGTGCAGCGTCGAAGTTGATGGCTGGAGAGCCTTTTTATTCATTTCAGACTGCATAGCTAGTATCAAGGGATCTAGTATGCATCTCAACAGTCCCGATTTTATACTGCCTTTGGTTAAGTACTGTGTGGAGAAGAAACTCAGGCCAGTAATTTCAGATAAGGAAGGGTATTTCGTAATTATGCCGCACACTATCTTCTCAGGAAAAGCATTAACAGCCATAAAAAAGAATTTTAGGACAGTACAGCTTAAATCATTGGTAGTTCTGCAACATGCTGTCGACCTTTTGTTAAGACATAATCTTGAGAGGGCAGCACAAAATTGCTCACACCAGCCAACTGCCGTTTCCTTCCCTCTATTGATGTATTGACATAATTTGCCGAGAGAAGAGTGAGCAATTTCTAGATGTTTTTGAAACGTAATTATATAAATTCCCTGCTGCGTGCAGTGTTATATATTATTTCCCTCACATGTTCAAATGAGCGTCGGCTACCAATCCGCAGTATTTTCCAGCCATAGACTTATACTAGCGCGCTCTTGATCACGCCGAAAGTGAGCCAACGTGTTCAAACCAAAAAGGAAAGAATGTACTCAAGGTTATGACGTAGCTTCTTGCCCCTTTGTCATCCTCCCTGTGTAGCTTTCAGCGCGCTTGTTAAGTCGAAAGTAGATGGAAAGCACTTAAAGTGTGCACAAATTCCCGATACTTCACTCATACCAATACTTAATAAAAATTTTCGCCGCAATCGATTCATGGCAAAATAAACTCTGATAGTGAGGTCATTCAATGTGTGAGGGTGCTCACGCCCCCTGTAAAGTTATTTTCGCCTCATGGCACCCGCACATCTTGAGGGCTGGTTTCACCACGAGGTACTCATGTTGGTGTAGTTGGCTCATTCGCCGCCAAGTGAAAGTCGGTGCTGTGCTTGGCGCCATCTGGTGGCGAGGTTACACGGGGTCATGAGGTTTAACACAACGTGTTGATGGGCTTGTCAGTGTTTGCACATAGTAACTTTCAGCGCAACAAACTGACACAACAAAGATGACAGGGCACAACGCTACTCTTAACTGACATCGTTTTATTGCGTCACACACCTTTATAAGAAAGAACAGATCTGAGGATCATCCGCCGTAAATACAACGCACAGAAACACACGGGAACAACAGGGTACTCTCAGTTAAGAAATTTTCTGTTATATCAGTATGATCAGCGCTATGTTTGGGTGCTTGCAGAGCACCCAAACATAGTGCTGATACACATACACGGGCATAACAGAAAAAGATTAAATCATGTCATGTAGAAAGCAAACTACTGAAGAAACCCACTTCAAAAATGCATGATTGGAAAACACAGGCTATAACAAAAAGTAACAATCTATTTTAAAAAATGTGGACAGCATGGGAGGGGTTCATATTGCTACGCGCGATACTTTTTATATTTTCATGTGACCGGCCTGCTACGCGTGTAACCACTGCTTGGCGCAGGCCACGCCGCAGTGTTTGGGAATGTTCACGCTTGTTTCACACTGTTCTCTCAAGATTACGGGCACATCGCAAGTAGCCACGTTTATTCTGGATCTAACACGAGCACCAATAACAACGCTGGGAGGTTTGATCAGGCGTGTATGAAAGCCAACACATTTCACGGACTAGCACATTACCAACGACCAACTACTGTGATCATCGCTATCGGTGTATGGCGTGTATTGACTTTTCATTTCCAGGGCACAAAGAATTTCGTCTTTAACAGCCCGACTGCCAACTTCACAGCCACAACTATGTGGCAGTATAGTGTTCTCCATTGTATAGTGGCATCAGAGTCCCTTCATATTTGGTGACACATCACCCTAGCAAATATATGACACGTTTTCTCAGGAAGAAGGAAAAAAAGGCATCGCAACCAGATGAATGCCATAACTCATTGTAAGCTCCCCTTTTTGCTCTCACATGTTCCTGGGGGAGTGCAAAAATATGCAGTTTCAAATGCAGCTGAAGTTTTGTCCAGAGCGTTCACTGTAAGAATATTCATGTTCAGGACGAATAAAGGTGGTATAGGCTTACGATTTCACTTCAGAGAATGCACCCTTAAGCTTACGGCATGGTAGACACAGTTTTTGAAAAGCCAAACGGGCAGTGTTGGCCGATGTGTTTGTTTTAGTTTAGGTTGTTCGCAATAGTAATTCTGAGATACTTGTACATAGTAATTCCAAGATACTTGTACTCGCCTAATTCTGTCAAATGGCCTAGGCCAATGGAATGAAAAAAAAAACTTCAGAGGCAGCAAGGATGCATCAGAATTGAGCTTCAAGGTTAAATTAAATTCTAGTTCAATGTAGTAATGTGATTATCAATTTAGCCACCAGTGAAGACGTGAATATTAATGAGGTCACTTATTACATAAGCCATGTTGTTACAAAGATGAGGAATAGCAGTGGGCCAAGCACCCTGCTTTTTGGCACGACAGGAATTACTAGAAGAGAATCTGACTACTGCCAATCAGTTACTGTACATTGCTGTCGACTGGCTAAGTAGGTGGGAAACCGAGCATAGAATAAAGCTAGAAAGACCATGGATTTCCTATTTTTAAATTAATTTGTCGTGAAAAACTACATCAAAAGGCTTTTGAAAACCCCAGAATACTACACTTTCTTAGCCAGCATTGTAAAGAATAGAAACAAGAGAATGAATAAATGTACTTAATTGGGTGACCGCCAAGAGCCACAATAGGGAAGCAATGTTGGAAAGGAGATAAAATGCTATGTTCATTTATGAAGTCATTATATTATTCGGCCACAATGGGCTCAACTTATTTACAAGAAGATAGAATGGAAATTGCACAATAAGTCAAGACTTTGAACTCGGGTCACACTGTTTTAATACAGTGACAACATGAGCTAATTTCCAATAAAGTGGAAGCACCATGTAAATTATAAAGGTCTGAAATACTACAACAAATTTACTTAAAGGCTCAGCGTAATGCCTCTAAGGAAAGTGTTGGTAATGCAATCTGGAATGAAAGACGATTCTACATTTAATCGAAGTAGCATACTAATGTCGCCTTGTAGCAAAAAGTCAAAGCAGCAGTAGTAATCATAATAAATGTCGGGGTTTTACGTCCCAAAAGCACGATATGATTATGAGGGTTGCTGTAGTGGAGGGCCCAGAAATTTTCACCATTTGGTGTTCCTTAAAGGGGTATTCCCAGGGGGGAGAAATCATCGGGAGAGAAGTGGATCACATGACGACGTCAGAGATTAACGAGTGGGCGTGGCCTCTCCGCGTCCACTCGCTAGTCCACGACGTCAACGCCATGCGATCCGCAATCCCCGCTTCTGCCCCGACAGTGGCGTAGCCAGGGGGTGGCACACCGTGCCCCCCTCGCCCCCCTCTGGAAATTTTTTTTTTCCCATGGCATACAAAGCATAAAGTGACACTCGAGCACATCTGCCTGGCCGGTCCCCACTTCAGAGCAAGGCGGTGTCACCCCCGAAAAAAATTTCTGGCTACGCCTCTGTCCCCCGAGGAGTTCTCCTGCGGTGTGAATACCCCTTTACGTGCACTTAAATCTAGGTGCATGGGCCTCGGGCATTTCGCCTTCATCGAAATGCAGTCGCCGCGGCCGGGATTCGATGCCGCGACCTTCGAGTCGGCAGTCAAGCATGTCAGAGGAACAGGTAGGTGAAATCTGGATGACAGCAGGAGTGGGCGAGGAGAAGACGTTTAAGTGGCCATTTAAGAGGTTAGCGATAGTCATGGGGTCAGTTATTAGAGTGCTACTGTGGATAATGTTTGCTATCAATTCATTCTTACTGGGGCTCCTCCCTAATAAAATATGGTGAAGTGTTAATAAAAAGAAAAATTCTATACGTTCAATGGATTTGAAAAGAGCAGTATGAACATTGATACCTTTCTTTCACAGACATCTGGCTTTACGTTTTAGGTGAATAGTGGAAACAAGTATAACGTTAACTCAACAAGAAATGATGCATCAGTTATTATGATGTGTTCCATAAGCAAACGACAAAATGATAGAGGACTGGAGGCACCTACTGCACTTTAAAATTGCCTTAAACAGAATGATCTTTAAAAAGAAAAAGACCCCAATCACATCATCAAATGGGTGCCTTCATTTCCGTCGCCACATAGTTGACGTTGTTAGAAACATGAAAATATTTTTTAGCTTTCACATGGCAAGGCATCAAAATATTTTCTCTATTCCAGTCGAACTGAACTTTTTTTACAAGTAAACAAACACTTTGGAAGAATAACAGGCTTATGCTCATGTAGATGTCTCTTAAAGAAAGGGAATACTATTCGAATCGGTTGCAGTGTTGTTGGAGAATGGCAAAAACACCAATAAATACATTAAAGAATTAGAACGACAACACCAGACAACCAGGGGCGTAGCCAGAAATTTTTTTCGGGGGGGGGGGGGGGCTCCTTGATTTCGGGAGGGGCACCTCCTTGAAATGGTCATTTTTCGCTCTGCATGCCATGGCGAAAAAAAATTTCGGGGGAGGGGGGGGGGGGGGCACGTGCCCGGTGTGCCACCCCCTGGCTACGCCACTGCAGACAACATCTTGCATATGCACATAGATTTCCAATTAAGATATGTTCGGTGACCTGCCTTGTGGTATTAATGGTATTGCATGTACAGGGGTGTTCAAAAGTTCCCAGGCCACTATACCATGTAGGTATTCCTAAGGTAGCATGGCCTTGGAACTTTTGAACAACCCTGTACATCTGGGTTCTAGTGGCTTCTACAAAATATTTGGACATGACGATACAGAGGCAAGCTCGCTAACCAGAATAAACACACAAACTCTCCCCAAGCTTAAAAAATGTGGCATACTCAACTGCTCAGCTAAGAGCACCGCTGAGGAAGCGCTAAAGAGGGTCATCTAACACAGTCACTACATTTTACATCACGCACAACAACGCTCTTGAGATAATGATGACACAGTGCTATTGCTGCTTGGCCCACAGTTCTAATGCCGCTCTTCAGAACTCAACTCTCTGCCACACTGTTCTGGAGTAAGCAATCAAACGAGCCTTTTCAAAGAAAGCTCAGCCAGGAGAACTTGCTTTGAAACGGTCACTGGCGTTCATGCTCATGCAAATGTCTTTCGAGGTAGTCCTGCCGCCCAAACGTCTCGGGGCATAAAGGGCACTGATATGGCTGATCACCCGAGTGAGTGCTCATGTGACAGTCCAATGTGGATGAGTCTACGAAGCCCTGGTGGCACAGGCTGGCAGTTATACAGTTGCTTGCTTGGATGGAGGCGCTGGTGTCTCTTCAATGCGGACACTTGTGTGAAGCGCTGTGGGCATAGGTGGCATTTGTAAGGTCGTTCGCCTGTGTGAACCCTGATGTGTTTGTTGAGATCCGATGATTGGTCAGTTTCATAGCCACAGTGTGCACAGCGGTGGCGACGCCCGTGATGCGCCCTCTCGCCATCTTTAGCTGCTGGACGGGTTGAAAGACCTCGACGCTGCACAAAAAGAAGCAGCATAGCTTACTCAAGTGTTGCTTTTTATTTTAAAGGAAATTGAATTAAATTATGGGATTTTACACAGCAACAACACAATAAGTTCACAAGTCATGCCGTATGGGTAAAATCTGGCATAATTTAGAACTGCCTACAATTCCTTAATGTATACCTAAATTTAACCAAGTGTTTTTTTGTGTTTACCCCTTTCAAAACGCAGATA
>JALIZH010017621.1:0-79509 GCA_030522465.1 Rhipicephalus appendiculatus
AACACCATTCTTTAGTAAATGAGTATTGGCACTCACCACAACTGCACAAGCACTCGGTGATTTAATCCTTGCAGATTGGAATAAGTGGTCTTGCGCAGTAAGCCATCCAAACACCTTCGCATGTTTCAGGTGGATTCACTGAAATAGTGGAAATCAAGCGAAATGTTTAGATCACAGCAGATAGACAGTTCCCTGCTTTTCTCCGATTGGCTATAGCCTGTTAACTTGCAAGGCTTCACCGTAAACTGTGCAGACAGTATCCGCCGGGCCAAATACTGTATGCTCGTCACACTCAAACAATATTTGTATGCACTTTTTAAGGTGTGTACTTAAGAACTATTACATGCTTTGTGGCTTGTAAGAAGTGTAGAAATTCTTCGGCTTATTATATCACTTTCGGGAAAGATTCTTTTGGTCGAAAGATGCTGACTGCCTTGTTTTACAGTGTCGACTATTTGTGCCAGAAACGGGAGCGTGATCGTGGTGACAAGAAACGCTGCAATACCAAGCTGCCAATATCGCGACTATTGATGATGGGTATAAGGCTTCCGCGGGTTAGGTTTAGATTCACGAATATTATTGTTGCTGCGATCCCTGAATGACCTTGCGGCCTCCATTATGGGAAATGGCTTGCTCATTTTGTGTAATAACGCGCGTAACCACAAATTGGCTTGAGGAGGCGGATGTGGTCACTCGCTTCTCGTATGGCGAAAGTAGTATGAAGAAAATATTTGAGTATTTTCACATTCCCGGAAAAGACTGGCAGCTCTATGCTGACTGCAATTTCTTGCGCCTGTCTGATTATCAGCTCCAGAAAGTCGCGACAACTGCTCGCAACTGTGGGGAATATTGAATGCTGCGTTTCCGGGTTGACAAGAACGTAAAACTTGCCACAGCCAACCCAGGCAAGACCAATACATTCGCATATAAATGATTTTTACCAAATTGCTGAATAAAGCAATAACTGTTAGCAGCCTGAAAATATATACTCATGTTTTCTTTTTTGTGAAAAACATCGTATTGAAACTTCATACCTTATAAAGTCAGAATGCTCAGTTGAAACGACATAAGCTAAAAGCAACAATAGATTGCAATAATCCACAGATTAGTGATGATGTTTCATACCGCACATCACAGGTGATTTTATTCCATCTGTAAGCAAGCAGCTCCGTTTACTCCCGAAGTTGCAGGAGGTGGCATTGCCGCATAAGTACTTTGGTTTGGCTGGAAGATCAGATCAAATAAAATTGAATAGACATCGTACTTCGGCTTTTCGCACGTTATACCGCGTATGGTTTCGATGTATTATGAGTGAAAAGAAATCACTGCAACTTTCAATCGATTATATTCTTTCTTATTTAATAAAAATAATGACGCTGTAAATGGCACAATTGAAATAAGATTGCCTCTGATGAAGACAAATACTACAAAATGGTACCTGCATTTCAAGACCGTTGTTTTGATAAGTGTTACAATATTTTCCTCTCGTTCTCTATGACAGCATGAGAAATAACTGAACCATTTTAATCTTGCGTATCACTACAAACTAAATATTTTTTTTAACTGTCTCGCTTTTGCACAATATTTCATTTTGAATATTTCGTATGCAATGATTGTTTGTGCGGCGTTGTTATGAGTCTCTTCCACCAACCATAAGTTGTACAAATGCCTTGTGGTGGCGTAGTTAAAGCTAAAATGTATGAGCAAAGACTCTAAATAATTACAACCGTAACAGACCTAAAGGCAGCAGTGCATGACTTCTGAAATGCGAACATTTCACTCATCTTTTTATAAAATTCTATTACTGAGTGTTAACCTACACAACATAGATATATCGTCGACAACATCTAGATATATCTTTGACAAATAGCGTGCGGTGAGCACAAGTTTATACAATGAGAGCAACGTCAGAACAATATTAACACAACAGTTGCTCTTTCAGTGCAATATCTTTTTGGAGAAGTGGCACCCTCCCAGATTCATGCTGTCGAAAAAAAAAACGAAATTCTCTGAACACTCAACAACGTAGCTCTGTTGCACGACAAGTTGCTCAACTCGTATTTTGGGTTAGAAAAAGTCGCCGAGGCGTGGTTCAAAAATCGAGATGTCACCCCAAGAACGTGACACCTATTTCGCATCTCCTCGCTGCACAACTGCACGGTCGCCTTTCACAAAAAAAAAGCCGAGATTCTGTCGGAGTCCCTCGTGAAGGTTCGCAACGATAACGGCGCAATCTACACAGAAGAAATGTCGTGCCTTGATTGCCATGCCGATTCCGGCATCCCTGAAGAAGGGAAATTTTGCATTTTCATGATGTGAGTGGTTGAAGAAGTGTTTGCCGAACTGGTACATAAGGCACCAATGAAGCTTCCTGGATTTTTTGGTGAGGCCAGGACAATAGAATAGGCACTAGAAATGCCTACAATGTAAAGCCGCCATGGTATGTTCACGATGAGATGCTGGGAATCTCAAGCATAAAAAACCCAACAACCTGCCCGAGACCTTTATAGCATCCTTCGGGACGAACTTTGAATTTTGAGGCCTACGCCGCGCATTCATGTCACCTCGCACGAGAAAATCCAACGTTCGCACGAGGTTCTTGAGCCAGTGCAGCATGACTTGCAAGTTACGAACGCGTTGTTGCAGGGTTACATATTGGTTAAACTTACCGTAAAATTGCCAAGAAAACGTCCCCCCCCCCCTACGGTGAAAGATAATCCGACCAGATTTGGGTGGGGGGTTCTTGCTCGGTCCCGGACCGGTCGTCGGTGCTTATATGGCGCTTATTATTGCGATAGCAATTATATGGACACTCGCGGCTGGTTTTCGCCGTCGGCGTCGGCGTCCGCGTCGGCGTCATTTGCCGTATATGTATATGTATATATATAACCGGCCCCGCGCGTCGTTCGTCAGCGTGAAAAGACGCGAGGGGGGGGATCCCTCGAGCGACCTTCGATTTTACGAGCGGGGGGCGCGCGCGTTATCTCCCCTTCTCGGCGGCCGCCAGCGGGCGGGGGGGGGGGGGGGAGGGGGCGACGTTCGATTTTACGAGCGCGGGCGCGGGCGCGCGCGTTATCTCCCCCTTCTCTGCGGCCGACAGCGGGGGTCCGGTGTACCGTTCTACGTGCTGCGCTCTCAACGCGAAGAGAATTCTCTTAAACAAGCGTTTTCTAGAGTTGCGTGAGATCGGATCCAAAAATAGTTAGCTGCCAGCCTCACTTCGTATAACATTACAATTTTTTGCTATCGCATTCATTGCTTCACCCTTGCGGTGAAACTGTGACTTTTTTTTTCAGATCTCCCGAAAAAGAAAGGGGGGGGGGGGGGGAGGGGGGGGCGCTACTCGGGTGGGGGGCACTTTCTCGGCATATTACGGTAGTTAAGAATTTCTAGTCAGCGCTGACTCTCACGCATTGGCAACCAAGCCAATAGAAACATACAAACACGACTCTTTATGCTAGATGATAAAAGATAGTGCCAAAGTAATGCTTTTGATTGTAGATAACATCGTGCACACACAGATACACATGACACTGTTAGAAGTAATGATGACATACCATAAATATAAATCACACAAAATTGCAAATGACGATGGAGGCTCGGTGAACATGGACTGACACTGGAAGCTGTCTAAAAAAGCAACATTGCTTCTTCGGCTATTTCTCATTACCGCAATGACATTGCAATAGGCAAATGGGAGAAACGCATACACGCAATTAAAAAAAAATCTCACGTTTTTGAGGGCTTGGAGCAGTGCCTTTCGCTGTAAGAAAAAAGGCCCCACATTAGGTATGTTCGCTTCTGTTCTGTTTTAACTGGCTTGGAGTGGCCTACATTAGTGACATGGCTCAATACATTTCCGGCATGGTTCTACCGACGATCCCTTATACTTATTTCGGCGATTGTTAACGAAACCTTCACGATTCTAAGTGGCCGAAGCTTTTACAGCGAAAGCTATTACGAGATCACAACAGCAGCTGATTTTGGTACCGTAGTTGTCCGCCGCCACCACCAACGGAGTCTGTAAGCGCTATCGCACGAAATGAGAAAAAATGCCTAGGATCGAGCGTGATTTGAACCCAGGCTCTTTGCGTGGCAGACGAGTACTCCACCGTAGAGCTACGCCGCCGCTTGAAACTACTTTGCAGAAAAGACCTTATAGTGGTTTCCTGTCTGGTAAGCAATCACGTTAACAAATTTATAGATATGTATATACAACGTGGTAAAAGAGTACAACAAAAACCAGGCGTCACACAATGCAAACTGCGCAGTGTGTGGGTGGTTTCATGCTTCCCACCCATTACAGAAGGTTCAGCCATAAATCTTCATCGTGAGCAACCACCGCACCAACAAATTGCGCATAATACCTAACAGACGCGTCGTATCTACGAAAAATGACATATAATGACATAGTGAGCACTTTCGTACTTCGCAAACTTATGGTGATTTATGGCGGAATGGGTACCTTGCAAGTGTACTTGTAGTAGTTGACCAAGGCAGTTAACAACGGGCTTTACAAAAACCGCTATTCCAGCTTTCGCTGTGACTATGCTGCGTGTTTCGTGCGGGCCTGGCGCTTTTGTTTTCTTACAAAATCAGTTTGACAGAAACTCGAAGAAAAACGTCGAGTCGTTTGATGATTCTTCTAGAGTTGGAGAATGATATATGCTATAAATGTCAAAATGATGACATAAACGTGGTATCATAAATTGTCCTGATGAGACCTATAAGGTGGGCTATGCACCTTCCAATGTAGACGAGTTTGCACAGAAACAGTACAGAACGAATAATTATACAGGACACGCGATGGCGAGCACGACGTCGTTTCGCTCGACGTCGTGTGTCCTGTAATTTTTTTCGTTCTCCGCTGTGCCTGTCTTAATTAGGCGCACCTTCGAAGATGAATCATAAAAGTCACTATATATAGTATTGTATACAGGGGTTCATTGAATGAGCTTTTACTCTTCCGAATAGCGAGGTACTTGCGCGCGCACAACCAACTGCGCAGAATGTGGTCTTCTAAACATATAAAACAATCTCATCCAGGCGAAGTATTTTCATAACCTTGATCGAAACCTTTACAGCGGGAACCACACGTGTGCATCAGAAGGTATAATAAATTAGCGCAATAAAAAACAAGATAACTTACATCCTGGCGGGTATTTTGTTTCCCCTTGCACTGAAAGAAAATAAGGCGTAGATATGTTACACTCCGTGGTGTTATAGCTTGTGTTGAATGCATTGTACGGGTACTTGTTTCTGCTAAGGTAAAACTTGAAGCTAAGACAGATCGACATTTTTAAACGTATGTAGCATTGTGTTTTAACATCATTTTATGGCAAAAATTATGAAAAAAACTTTCGTAGTCACATCATGTTTCTTGCAATGAGGAAGTTGCGACGCATTAGATAAAATGTTAATAGAAGAAAGCTGTTCAGCTTTGTTGTCATTCCATGTTATAACGATGTGCCTCCCCAAGGATCTCTGATCGTTGCATATAGAGCTTACTGCTCGATTATGTGCACATATATGTACCAGATTAGGTCTTTAAAACAATGAAGTATAATGATATGGTGCCTATACATTTCTATCTTACAGCAGAGCTGATAGTCTCGATGTTCGCCGTGTGTTTATGAAAAAAATTATCATCATCATGAACCGGCGTGTGCTCTTCATCCTCTTTTTCCTCTTCTGCTTCGCTCCGAGAATGCATGCGCTGATTTTTCAGGCGTGGAATGCAAAACACTGATGGGCGAGAGAATGGGCACAAGGAGATAGAACGAAAGAGTGAAAAAGCGAGAGCGAGTGAGAGAAATATAAAGATCGAAAAACAGAGAAGTGCTTGGCGAAAAAAATTAGCCTAGTTGCACTAAGTTATGGAAGGCTAGGTATTAGGAGAGTTGCTGGGCCCGTTTCAACCCCTTTTGTCGACTATCTGTACAGAATGTTTAGGTAGTGATTGAGCGCGAGCTGGTCAATGATGATGATAATTTTCTATCTACGACTGACGCAAAACTCGGCCATATCAGCTCTCCTGTAAAAGCTCCTACAGTGAGTATGTGCCACATGAATTGTTCAAATCCCACTACTCACCACACAGGTGCACTAAAAGATAATTAGGGATCAAATGGACGGCAAACACCGATCAAGATTCGTGCACGCACAATAATTTACGAAGACTTAAGGAAACCGTTGGAATCACTGGGCCTGCAAGTTTTAGCTTCTCGGCTATAACAGACAGCTCTGCTGTCAAAAAAATTCCTTGCCGTAGCAAGAGTCCAAATCACGTACCCAGGACCCGAAAGCGAGTGTCGCATTCACTCGGCTATCTAGGCACTCTAGCAGAGCGCAACATAATTTTGTATAATATACCAGTGCCTGTGTCCTCTCTTCTTCATCTTTTTTCTTTTTCAGCGCAGTTGGCCTTGCATAATGCACAGCAGGGGTGCGGCAAAGGCAATTGAGGGTGATTAGGACATACGTGAGAATGAGGATAACGGAAAGTACGAAAGGAGGAAAGGAGGAGGGGAAAAATTCCCCATATCCCGCTAAAGGGAACCATGTGTGGATGCGAAGCAGCGGCGAGATAATTAGCTTGAGCGGGAGGAACGTCGCCGCTCTCATTTCACGGCAGTGGTCCGGGCGCTCATCGCGGCGCTGCACAGGAGAGAGAATGAGGCGCGCGCGCTCCGTCATTTTCATAACGCGGAACTACCGTGGCGCCCCCAGCGGAGTATGCAGCTGTCACACCACCTGTCGTGCGTGCCGCTCCGAAGAGGATTCCTAGAGGAAAGGACGGGGGGGGGACCGTAGGAGAGGAGAGAGAGGGGCAGGGGGACGTACATGCGCTGTGGGGGGTGTGGGACGCGGGAGCCGCTCCGTAGAGCGGATGATTCCTAGAGGAGAGAGGGGGGAGAGGATGCGCATGCGCTGTGGAGATGTGGGACGCCGGAGCCGCTCTGTAGAGTAGAGGATTCCTAGAGGAGAGAGGGGGGAGAGGACGCACATCCGCAGTGGGGATGTGGGACGCGGGCGCCGCTGCGTAGAGTAGATGATTCCTAGACTAGAGGAAGGGGGTGAGCGCACGAGAGCATAGGAAAGGGGACGCGAATGCGCTGTGGGACGCTCCGTAGAGTAGAGGATTCCTAGAGGAGAGAAAGGGGACGCGGATGCACTGTGGTGGTGTGGGACGCGGGAAGGAGGGACGGACTAAGCCCCCCTCCAAACACATGCAAGCAATATTAAGTAATGGGGTCAACCTGGGCGACAGACACCACCTGCCTAGCCATTGCTAAGCAGCCTCTCTGTGCTCTCGGCCATGACTCAAGGAATGGGGTCAACCTGGGCGACAGACACCACCTGCCTAGCTATTGCTAAGCAGCCTCTCTGTGCAGTCGGCCATGACTCTGATGACTGTGATAGGGTTGACGGCCTTCATATTACTACAGTGTTCTGGTTCGCATAATGGGTGCTTCCCTACTTCATGAAATTGGCCGGACGCGGGACGGACATAGCCCCGAGCATAAGATGCTTCGCATCTAAAAATTGAAGCATAGCATACATATAAAGAGAGTGAAGTAGAGAGAAAGAAAAGGGAGTATGAGAAAGACAGCTTGAGTGATAAAGCAAAATAAATTAATGCAGTGAAAAAGGAAGTAGAAATAAGCAGACAAAAAGGAAAAAAATACAGAAAGCATACCCGTGTGTTGCATAGTATAGCAAGCGGTGGTGGGAAAGAGAGAGGTGAGAGGATATAAGGATAGCGAAGCCAGCAACAGCCAGGTGCCCACCAGCACTGCTGTGACCCAGCCTTGCGCTACTTAGAGGAAGCTGCCCTTTCTTAATGATGCATTAGAAATCAAGAGAGCAATTAGGCAAAATATGAAATTCCTTTTAAATAGAATAAGTGAACTTAACAAAGACTCACGCCCAGGTAGTTTTCCAGTTGTGCCTCCCACTGTAAAGAAATTAATAGATGGAACATTTGTTGGATTCAACATGCTTTCGGCGTGTGCTAAGTCTAATTTATGTACAGCCGTCATTGCAATAGCTGCAGTTGACCTAATTTGCGCACATTATACCGAAGAAAACACGTCTTGCCATCTAAGTTGTTCATCGTGGGATAACCTGCAACGGAATTCTGGGAGCATGCCTTGCTTCCACAAACCAACCTCCTATGAAGCCGCTTGCTCCTCGCGTTCGTGTTACATTTCTCATGATGCTCTCGTTTCATTTTTTTTTTTTTTTGTGGGTTCATGAAGAAAAACAAAAATTGATGAGCGCGCGCGCCTTGCATCCTCAAGGCAACGCCCTCGGACGCCGCTCGTCCCCACCCGCCATTACGTTCTCCATACGCTGGTCACAGTGGACACTGCAAAATAGTGAGCGCCCCCCTTGCGTACGTTTTAAAAACACCTGTAATGTGGCTTTCCCGCAGCAATGTTTTCCAACTAGAACTCTTATTCCCAGACTGCTTTTCTAGCTCCAAGCACGTTCACCCCTTTACATTCCAATGAAGCTGCAGGAGCACCACAAAGGCTTTTCAAAGCGCACAGCAGGAATGCCACGCCTCATTGTATGTTCCCCCGGTGCAACAAGTGAACGGGAGAAACAAAATAAAGGAAAGGCAGGGGTTAAGGCGAATGGAAAAAATAGTTTGCCGGCTAGTCTGTGGTCGAGGCTGTCTGGTTGAAAACAACCTTGCTCGCGCATGCGCAGTAACTATTATGCGAACTGTCCATTGCTTGTATGCTCCTGTTTCATATTTTACTCCTGGGCTTCAAGATTTTCACGTTACGCTCCCTCCTAGCTTCTTTTTTTTCCTCCATGGCAAAGAGTAATGATGCTACTAGTGACAACAGTAACTGTGTTTTACCTACATGGCGCTTGCCGAGAACTGCGGGATGATTGCAAAAGACTTCGCTGTCGCTACGGGCTTCGACGACTGCGATATCGCAAGCGCGCCGCCATTTATCGACTGTTGGACTCGCACTTCGAACGGTTGGCGTTGAGGGAGCTTGGTAGCAGCTACCGCAAAAATCAGTCAGGACCAATCGGCGTGGAGAGGGCTTTTCCGATGGATCTCGCTGCCGCCGAAGTGGATTTCGCCGCTCTAACCGCCGAATGTCTCAGTGTGAATGCGCCATTACAAAGGACTCTGCCATAATTCTTCATCGTCATCAACCACAGTCTGAACAAAGTGCTCATATTGCTTTACAGGCGCGAAGTGTGCAGGTCGAATATCCGTAAAATGATAAGTAATGCCATGGTACGCAATTTCCTACTTCGCAAAAATGTGATCATTTATGGCGTAATGGGTACCTTGAGAGTGTTCTTGTAGTGTTTGATCAAGAAAGTTAACTACGGGCTCTAAAAAGGCCGCTCTTTCAATTTTTACTGTGACATTGCTGCGTGTTCCGTTCAGGCCTGGCGTTTCTTTTTTTTAATTTTATTACAAACTCAGTGTTACAATAACTCGAGGCAAACGTCGCGTCCTTTGATGTTTCTTGTAGAGTTAGTGTGCGATATATGCTACAAATGTCGAAACGATGACATAAGTGGGGTACCATAAATAGTCATAATGAGAGCTATAAGGTGGAGTATGATGTTCATTCCTCCTCAAAGGTGCACCCAGTTATAGCACAGACAAAATACCAAACGTGCAAAAAAAACATGACACTCAACGTCGTGTTTCTTTATTTTCTTCTGTTTTTGCTCTGTCGGTGTTAACTAAGCGCCCCTTTGAAGATGAATCATAAATAGTCACTACAGTTTTGTAAGCATGTGTTCATGGAGTGAGCGCCAAGTCTTTACATTAGCGAGGAAGCTTAGTATGCGCAACAAAATGCGTTGAACAAGGTCTCCTAAACTTAAAAAAATCTCGTCCAGGCAAGATATTTTTTGCACTATCTTGAACAAAACCTTTACGGCGGAAACTGTACGCATGAAAATAAACGAGTGCAATAACAAAAAAACTGAGGACGCAGGAACTTCGCCTTCAGGAGTAGAACGCGATAGCCGTAATCGGGTCCCGTGCGCATCACCTTCTCAATTGGTTGCCTGGTTTCGGTTCTTCGTGGTTGCCTCAATAGTGCCGCAAAGAAACTAATGTCTGTGTGCTTAACACTCGCCATTTCAAACTATCATCGAATGTCTACTGTTACTACAGTTGCAAGGTGCGCACTACGCCGTAATTATTTCTTTTGCAAATTAGAGAAAGACCCCTACGCGTCCGTAAGGCAGCACGCGAATCTACGCAGCTGCTCACTTTGTTAATGGTTTTGCTGTTGATGGTGATTAAGTATATCTGAGCGCTTCGTAATGAGTGTCCCTTTAGAACACCTACTCGTTGTGCAATTCACATGCTTTCGCGCCTGGTGCGATTCTACGCTTCTGCCGCGCAATATTAGGGTAAGGCGGGGCAAAATGAGACGCGGGGCAAAACGCGACATTTTGACTTTGCCGACCTCTATAGCTAATACAGAAAGCACTTTTCTTTGTTTCTTTATTTCAGCGAGAGGTGCTGGTAGTTGTCCACCTTTTTATGTGTAAAAGTTGATGATTGCTCACAGCGTTCACGTGGGAAAAAATGCGCGGCTGGTGTCAGTGTGTTCGTGACCCGTCAAAAACGGGCGAAATTCTTCTCGGCCAAATTTTCGGATCCCTGCATGAAGCTACTCTTGCGTCAGTACAACAGCGTAAGTATTTATTTTGTTACTTTAGACTACTAGCTACATACCACCAAAATTTTAGTTCATTTGGTGCCCGGGGACAAAGCCGAATTTTTTTTTAATTTGGGCATGTGAGTGGGGCAAAACGCGACAAAAAGGCATTGAATTCCCTTAGAGTGTTTTATTAAGTGAATAATTTACTTACACTCATTATGTATTATATTTTATTGTTTAGGGGCGTTCGGACGCACAAGAGAATATCATATAGAGCTTCCTGGGAGGAAAACGACGTGAAAAAGCACTGATTGCTGTTCAGGACACTCACTCCATTCGCGCTGCATCGAGGTTTTTCCGCATTCCCAAGGATGCTCTTAGGAGGCGAACGCAAAATTGGAAGAATCTCCGAGTCAAGCCGTTCTCAAACACGTCTCGGCATCGAGTTTTCATGACATTCCTCCAATACCAAATTAAAAAAAGAAGCGCTAGAAAATCCGAATCTAGCATAGTTTCAAATTCATCGCCTCACGAAGCCCGGCTGACGAAGCTGAAAGCCACGAAACGCCCGTGCAGTTCTGCACCAAAACGGCAAAAGGAGGCGAAGAAGATGCGTCAGAACATATCTAGCGTCCAATCGTTGAATATTCCAATGAGGTGCAAGCTTTCAACAAAATACAACAATAGCACAAAGAAAGACTGGTGGTGTTTGATCTGCAAGGAGTTTTGGTGCAAAACAGCACCGGATTCTGTCTGGATTCAATTCGTGGAGTGCAAGGACTGGGGTCATGAAGGCTGTGTGAGGGCCCACGGAGTTTAATTTCAAGTGCTTCTACTGCAAAAACTGCAGGGTTAAATTTTTTTTCACACTGTCTCGTTTTGCCCGCAGGTTGGGGCAAAATGAGACATCTGGTGCATATTTTATTTCTTTTTAAAATAAACTTTTTGACAGTGGCAACATGGTCATATTTATGTAGCATATACCTTGTACCCAAAGAAAAGTTTCTGCATTGACGTTTAAGGGTAAAGAGTGAAATAAAAATAAATATTTACTATTTTCAAATTTTTTGTCTCATTTTGCCCCACCTTACCCTACATGCGTTAATGAGACTCCTTCGACTACATGACGTTCATATGTTGTTTTATTCCGAAGCAGTATCAAGCTATGGCGTGTCTTTGTGGTAGAGCACCTGATCGCCATGCAGACGCCCTGGGTTCGATCCTCGCTCGAACCGAGAGGTTTTGTTATTTATTTTATTTTCTTCTTTCTCAAATTTTTCATTCACGGACGAGATGATGATTTTTCGCTCGCAACCAACTAAACCGACACCGACACCGGAATTTTTCGCGAAACGAGCTCTGTAATGCAATCGCGTTAAAAAGAAGCAAGAAATAGAACTCACATCCTGGTGGGTATTTTGTTTCCCCTTGCACTGAAAGAAAATAAGACGCAGAGATGTTACGCTGGGTCGGGTTGTAGCTTGTGTTGAATGTCTTATATGGGCACTTGTTTCTGCTAATGTAATACTTGAAGCTACGACAAATGGGCATTTTTAAACACATGTACTGTTGTCTTCTGACATCATTTTATGGCAAAACTCATATACAAACGTTTGTAGACACATGCTGTTTCTTGCAAAGTTGAAGTTGCGGTACGTTTGATGAAAGGTCCATAGAAGAACATTATTCAGAGATATTGGCATTCATTGTTATCACGATGTACCTGTTCGAGGGCCCCTGATTGTTGAATTTAGAGCTGTCTACTTGATGATGTGCAAATAAATATGTAGGAGGAGGTGTTTATAACAATGGAGTAGAATAATGTGGTGCCTATACATTTGCATTTTACAGCTCAGCTGTCATGTTCGAGCTTTGCTTAGTGTCACAGAAAAAGATTATCATCATCATGAACTGGCTAGCACTCTCTTCATCTTCGTCCTCTTGATCCACTTCGGCTTCACTCCCAGAAGCCATGCACCGATTAGGATGGCGTGGCATGCAATAACACTGATGGGCGGGAGAACAAGTAGAAAGAGGGAGAACAAAAGAAATACAGTGGGAGAGAGAAAAAGAGGAAGAAAGAAAAAAAAGGAGAGAAATTCCTGGCGAAAAAATTTGCGTAGCTTCCATTAAGGCGCGCAATGCTGGATCATAGCAGAACTGCTGGGCATGATTTGGCTCCTGCTGATAACAGTCTGTATAAAATGTTTGGGTGGTGATTAGGCGCGAGCTAGTCAATAATGATGATAATTTTCTATCTACGACACATGGCAAAGCTCAGCTATATCAACTCTGCTGTGAAAGCTCCTACAGCGAGTATGTACCACAAGAATTGGGCTAATTCCACTACTCACCACAATGGTCCACTAAAAGATAACTAGGAAACAGACGGGCAGTAAACACTGATTAAGATTTCTGTGCAGGTGCAGCCAATAAATGAGGATGGCTTAAACGAACCGTTGGAAACACTGGGGCTTCACGTTTCAGATTCTTGACCGTAGCAGCTCCGCCGTAAAAAATTCTTGGCGAGGCGAAAGTCGAGATCATGCACCCAGTACCCGAACGGGACTTTCAACCACTCGGCTACGTAGCTACTCTAGAGCAGCACAGCATAGCGTTGTATAATATACTAGCGACTGTGTCCTTGTCTTCTTGGTCTTTGTCTTTTTTAGCGCTGTTGTTCTTGCATTATACAGTTTATATTATAGCATAGCAATGGTGTGGTAATGAGAATTGAGGGTGATTAGGACAGACGTGAGAATGAGGAACGGCGGCAGTAGGAGAGGAGGAGGGGAAATAATGAAGCATGTCATATACATAAAGAGAGAGAAGCGGAAAGAAAGAAACGGAAGTACGAGAAAGGAACATCGAAAGAGCGATAAAAAAGAGAGAAAAAGAAAGAAATTGAAGCCAGATAAATAGAGAGAAAAAGAAGGAAGTCGAAATAAACAGCCAAAAAATATAAAAAGATAACAAGCATACTCATGTGTCGCAAGGGTGGGAAAGAGAGAGGTGAGAGGGTATAATACAAGCGAAGCCAGGACCAGCCAAGTGCCCAGCAGCACTGCTGCGACCCAACCTAGCGCCACGAAAAGGAAACTACGCTGTTTTAATCAGACATGGGGAATGAATACAGCAGTTAGGCAAAATATGAAATGTCTTTTAATTAGAATAAGCGAACGTATCAAACACTCACGCCCAGGTAGTCTTCCAGTTGTGCCTCCTACTGTAAAAAAAATTAAAAGACGGAACATTTATTGGATTCAACACGCTTTCGTATTGTACTAAGTATAATTTATGTACAATCGTCATTGCGAATGCTATTGTCATAGGCGTGCGCAGCATTCCCCTTCAGGAGGCCGAAGGTTCGTCGCAGCGCCCTCCCCCTCCCTATTATGTCAATGTATAGTGCTGACTTTGCACCCCCCTTCTTAGGCGACTAGGGGGGGCGGCCGCCACCCCTGCCCCTCTGTGCGCACGCCTATGGCTATTCTTGACCAGCACTGCGCAAATTATACACAAAAAAAATCTTGAGATCTAAGTTGTTCATAGTAAGATAACGTGCAGCACCACACAATTAGCAAATAAATTAAGACAGCTTCGCAATACAAGGTGCCAAGCCTGAAGTGCGGAGCTAGCCAACCCTCTTTGGTTTTCTTCGGTTTTCCTTTTTCTTTTATCCTCTCTTTCTTTGTTTATCGCCTTTTCCGTTTTCGTCTTTTGTCTCTCTTTATTTCTATTCATATTTCTTTCTCCCTCCTATCTAGTTCTTTCTCTTTCTTGCTCATTCTATTTTCCTTCCTAATTTTTCCTGTTCTCTCTCTTTCTGTTTTGCGCTTGCTCCATCTTTTTTTCTCTATTTCTATACGTTATTGTTCCTGCGTTACGCCAACTGTACTAGTTTTTTTTTTTTTTTTTTTTTGCTGAGGATGATATGTGATCGCCATCAAGGAGCTCGAAGAACAAAAGGAAGAAGACTTCTCCTTGGCGCGAGCGCGTGCTCGAAACGATACGCATGCATGTAGCATTACGCCAGGTGGCGACGACAGCACACGACAGTATACGACAGTCGGGCCCCATTAAGTGATCCGCACTTTAGGGGGCCCGCACTTAAATAGAAGGCAGTAAAAGAGACGTACACAAGCGCTGCCCTCAGCACTTGTTCCCGTGTCTTCTTCTTTCTCATCTGTATAATCTACTACTTCTAACTGTATTTCGCTGCATGTTAATCCACGTTGATGATCCACGAACTAGTCTAACTCGCCTTTCTGCTGCAGCGTCCTGATGATATGAAGATTGCATGAACACTTTTATTGTACGCGCGCGCGGTATACCTTTTGTAGTCACGAACTTAGGATATATATATATATATATATATAGTCAGTGAGAATAATAGTTCGATGGGCCAGTTGTCTTGGTTCAGCAATGGGTTGTAACACAACGGAGGCGTTGTCAACAAGGATAAAATATTTATTTAGTTCCCAGCAGTTTCGGGAGGGGGACCTCCCTTCGTCAGGGGTTGAGTTAAACTAACGTTAGTTTAACTCAACCCCTGACGAAGGGAGGTCCCCTCCCGAAACTGTTGGGAACTAAATAAATATTTTATCCTTGTTGAGAACGCCTCCGTTGTGTTACAACCCTATATATATATATATATATATATATATATATATATATATATATATATATATATATATATATATATATATATATATATATTCTTGTATTTCTTCCTGCTTTCATAACAAAATTATACTAACACTGATCATAGCTCACGAATGCCAAAATTGCATGCACGATTTATCAGTTTATCTGTACAATATTTATCATCATGGCGCACGTCTCAGGTGACATTTGAGGGCCACTGAGACGCAGTACCTGCGTATGTACTATGAGAAGTATTAAGAAGGTATTAAACATAGAGAAATTATCGGGACATAGTTTTTGTGGTACTGTTATTGACGTCGGTGACGCCGAGATCCGTGACTGCGTATGTGGCTTTGAAAAAAATTTAAAAAATGCCAGGCAACAAATACAAGAAGCAATGTTACACTCACATGCGGCTGTGTTTGGAGTCGTGCCTCCCACTGTAATGAAATAAGCCGTTCAGCAGTTGGCAAAGTTAATATTGTTGGAGCAGTTGTGTTTCGTTTCGTCTATCTATAACTCTAGTTTCACCATCAGAAATATTTTGATTTTCAAAAGTGATCATATTCCAGATATTCGCAACTATTCTTGGCAATTTTAAGTGTTCGGACACAACTTGCATACTTATGACTTCGCCGTGATGTTTCTAAATATTTCAAGTGCCCTCGAAGGATAAATAACATCGAGCACAATTGTTTTGTTGGAAATGTATTTACCTTATTTTTTTTATGACAACGTGGGTTCCGGAATGACCGCCCAGTGTATTCTGTGTAATGGTTTTTTTTATCCGCGATATAAAGTTTCAAATGATGTCTTTGAACAGTTGCTGTGCATAAATATTGCGTGCTTATACTACTACAATAGCCATCGCAATGGTTGAAACAAACTTCCCCCCCCGGGGGGGGGGGGGGGGGGGGTTTAAAGAATTATTAAGATACTCAAATGAAATAGTAATGGAAGAATTAGATAAAAACAATCCAAAGCTCACATTTTGGTGGATATTGAGTTGTGCCTTCCACTGTAAGGGAAAAAGTCGTACATAGTTACTGGTCTGAATATGGGCTGCTAGTGCTTTGTATACATGCCTGTTTCGGCAACGGGTAGAGTTAAGTTTTTCTTGAAAATACGTTTTCGAACAAATACGAGTATTAGCGTGACAAAGAGCAAAATTTTACGTCAAGATGTTCCTTAAGAACTTGGAGTGCAGTTGAGGTTAATGAAGTGACGGCACGCAATGAATGTGACGTCGGGGCAACGTTGCCGTGACGTCACTTAAGTTGGCAATCTGAGACGTTGTAATGACGTCAGACGGTGATGTCATCACAATATGGAGACTTTTTCTCCTCACTCGCGGGGGACACCGCAGACGATCACATTTTGCGTTTCATGAGGCGTCTAAAGCGTGTACCTGTATGGGTTGAATAAGACCCTATCTATTAGAGATTTTGAGAATAGGGGCCCCAAGGAGCTTGGAGACCTCAAGAAATTCGTGAGCCTATTCAAGCGCCTGCGTCGAACCCAAGCCACCCTTGGGCTCTTGCACTCGGGTTTACCCAGGTTCCAAAAAATCAAAACCTAGCGTAGGTCCCCAAGGCATCCTTGGTCACCCGTGAGATGACGAAGACGCAACGCGGGCCTCGACGCAGTATACATCACGTCTCGCATAATTTTAATTTCGCCACGTGTGACACATCGTGCGTAGGAGACAACGCACTCTGCCTTTGACCCAATTTTCAAACTCTGCTGCTTCTCCTAACGCAAGAGCGGCCTACCCAACGCAGCTTCGGGACCCAGTATCTTGTGTCCCCAGTTCTCAAACGCTCTATTAAGGTAAAATCCTTGTATGTCTCATGAGAAAGTGGCCTTGAGGGAAAAGCAAACGTTCATGCGAAATCGTACAAAAGGCGCATGACCACCGGCGCCTTGTGAATTGAGGGGCACGAGCGGAGCACTCTCTTCCCCTTTCCTACTTTCACGTGACGAAAGAAAAACAAAAAATGCGGGTTAGCATGACAAAAAGTGCTAAATAAGAGCCCCAATGGATGGTTTGCGCCTTCGAGTCATGTCAGCCGAAGGCATGAGGGACCATGTGAGTTTTTACATACAAGAATCATGGACAGTGGCTTCCGCGATTACCCCCACGGCAGCGCGCCGTGCCGTCGGAGCTAATCGCGGAAGCCACGACTGGACGAACTTCTGGATAATGTTCAGCATATCGGGGATGTGGCATGCAAATTTCCGAACAGATTACTCGGAAAACATGAAGACAACCGCAGATACGTTTCTTATGAAAATAGGAAAAGAAGGAAGAAAAAACTCACGCCCTTTTAGCTGACTTGTTGTGCCTTTCACTGAAAGGAAAAAAAAGCCGTGAGATTAAATATTGTTGCAACTCCTTATTCAGTCTTTTTTGTATTGACAAAGACAGACAGAGGGAAAAGAGGATGGTAGTATCCCGTATGCTACCCAGCATTGGGGTGAAGAAATATGGGTTTGGAAATCAGGACAGATAAAATTAAATACAAGAAACACACACACACACGCACGCACGCACACACACACACACACACACACACACACACACACACACACACACACACACACACACACACACACACACACACACACACACACACACACACGCACACACACACACACGCACGCGCGCGCACACACACACACACACACACACACACACACACGCACACACGCACGCACACACGCACACCCACAAACTCACGACAGCGTTCAGACATGAAAGTCGTTCAGAGAGGCCAGTATATCGCAGGAACCCTAGTAGCGCTTCTGCGGCCTGCTTCTGTTTGTTTGTACTGCTGCTAGTCTTGTGATAGGTGGTATTTAAGGTTAATAAAAATCAACAATAAAGTAAAGCTGAATCCATTATTGCGTTCATTTTTCATATCCTCACAGCGAACTTATGATATCGCCCTGTTGTTTCGTATGAAGTCAATATGCGTTGAGAACGATCAGTCCTGCAAACGTCGGCTACAGTTGCAAAGACAAATTATGCAAGGGACAGAAAGGAAATTGATCTATGTACTACGCGGAGGAGGCCACGTGTTCGGACGATTCCTAGCACATTAGGGCACGTGTGTACTCCTTTAAGGCCCACATCTCACGAATGTGGCAAGCGTATCCGATCTTTGTATCTTCTAGGCGTCAGGTGGCAGTGCAAGCACTTAAACCGAACCAAGGTCTTGATGCTTGGTAAGTTCGTGCACTCCGTGTTCCGACGCCATAAGCACTGCATGTATCAGAGTCACAGTTTTGGAGACGAGGTTAATCGATCAAGAAAATGAACTGATTGGTCTTCACGCCATGGGTGTCTTAAACAGAGTGGACTCACGATCATTAATTCAGATTTGTTAATCTTTTTTTGGTGCATTTGTAACAGAAGGCTAGAGCATTTAATGAGCAGGAATGTCTACTGGAACATTAAAAAAGGTGCCATGCTCTCGATTACTCTTTTGTACGCATCAACTATTGTAGTATTATTACCAAAGTACTGCCTTGCTTTCGTAGCGGCCATATATGTTAGTGACGCGCGCTTGAAGCAACAGTTACATTTGCTGCAATGGTCGGCCTTGCGGCATGCAATTATAATTGAATTGTAATTGAAGATCAATTTTAGACGTCATGTCAGAATTGTCATCAGAAAAAATAGGCAGGCCTCAATGCGCATAAGTGTCCAAATATCTAACGCGCCGCCTGTAATCAACGTCAATTATGGATTCATGTTATGCAGTGACATACTCGTTTTTTTTTCTATCCGAGATCTATGACTACGTAAAATAAGTCTGCACATTTTGATGATTTATTACCTCGAAATGACGCAAAGCGTGAATTTTCTACCAGATCGCCATGCTTTCAGTTTTGGTAGCCTTCAGTTCGATAATTACGGCAGCTATTAGCTGAATGTCCTTCTTAACATAGTTGATACAAAAGACAATCGTATTTTAATGTATATACACTACTATTACACCCTGTTAGTATAAATTATCTTTTTTCTCTTGAGTATGATGTATCTATTATTTAAATATTGCCGTTCTGTATAGAATAAGCGCTATAAAAAATTCTTAGTTCAGTGGATGATCAGCTTATTCCCGTCCGATAATTTTATGGCATAATCTTGAAGAGTGCTTGCGTAATTGGCATGAGTGTTTGTACGTTTATATGAATCTATGGCGTAAAATAAATTCAGGCAAGGTTGTGCAATGTAAAAGAAAGACGTGAATTTTCGTCGCTGTATAGAATGCTTCCAACTTTTTAAGAAATAATCCAAATAATACTATTTTTCTTTCGCTTAGTCGGAAATATCAACATTGTAGTACAAACACTTATTAGGAAACATTCCCAATTAGGAATATATATTTGTCTCCGAATAACCTTCGAAGAACATATTAGAAGCATCGTTAATGTATCCTATATAAAATTAGGCACTATATTAAGAATATGAAAAAATTTACACGCATAACTAGCTCCATTTTTTTGTATTTTACTTGTTTGATTGAAGTTAGGGCCTCATTTTGTTGTATGGAGCCGCAATAACTTCATAGATATTGCGGGAATAAAGTAGGTTAAGCGGCACTTCACTCGGATCCTTAAGCAGCGGTATATGGGACGCTGTCGGCGTGCATTGCACATATTTAACAAAATACCTTCAGATATATAGGGCGTAAATGTAGGGAAGACTTGTTTTTGTATAAACTAAGCAATAAGAATTTTTAATGTCAGCATTTGCTCTCAGCTGTGGCTTTCTGCGTTGGTCTTCCTGAGCTGCCTAATATTAGCACTCTGTATCTGAATTAAATTTTTATGCCTATCGCTATGATACGCTTTCCTATGCATCCAAAATTGTTGCTTTATTTGTGGCATTTTAGCCCTTGTATTTGCTCTTTGTTTCATTTTTCCGCGTGACATCTTTGCCTTCATCGCCTGCACTCCTGTATTGATGTATCTTCGAATTTTACGCTTTCTTTTGCTTTTTATGATCGTTGTAAATCTGGTAATATAAAAGACAGATTACAAGCAAAATGGCTTTCGAAGTCAAAAAAGCACGAATGAAGGAAAAAATATTCACAACAAGCTGTTTATTGCAGTGAAACTTCCAAGTGCTTCAAGGAACTACTTGCTTACTTCTCATAAACACAGAACCGGCGCCTACCTGATGCTTTCCGTGCGGGTGGACTGGCGGACTCTACCGCGCAGTACTGTAGCAGAAGCGTAGCCAAAGCAATGACACCTAGCATCGTTATTCCAACAGAACTTTCTCTCCCGTTGTCCTCAAACTATGTTTGATAACCTTTGACAGTATAGCTAAGGAAATAATTTTGTGGCAAGCACTTGAAGGCTCGCTCATGGGGCGAGTAATCGAAATTGTTTATGTTAACACGAGAAAATCAGTAAAACTCTGCTAGCAACATAAGCGATTCCCAGGTGCAGGCAGTTGCTTTATTTCACTGGAGGGAAGTAAAGCTACATGGGCCATAGAGATCACTGTTTCGTCATCTGGCCTTCTCGCTTGTCAAATGCACGTGAAGGATAGCTAGCACTGTTTCAATTCAGTAGCACATGTGTTGGGGCTTGTATGTTCCTTTTGTTTCCGAGTTCGACACAATGCCTACTTTACCCGTACATTTTTTTGTACGCATGGAGTGTTTGACAGTGCACGCGCAAACTCGCACTCACTACACTTAGTTTTTGCATTCAAGAGATGTGGCGAATCCCGGTATCTTAGACATAACAATAATCACAATTATAAGCGTTAGTTGTAATATAGGCGTCGCGAGAGGGTCCATCGTACCATTCGACTACACGCATTAAATTGAAAAAAAAATAGACCAGGACAGTTCAGTTACCTTCTATGTTTTCTAAAGTAGCAAACTTGAAGTAAAATGGTATAATAATAATAATAATAATAATAATAGTAATAATAATAATAATAATAATAATAATAATAATAGTAATAATAATAATAATAATATATTATTATTAATATTAATATTATTATTATTATTTGGGTTTTACGTGCCGAATCAGCGATATCATAATGAGGGACGCCGCAGTGGAGGGCTCCGGAAATTTCGACCATCTGGTGTTCTTTAAAGGGTCCTTGAAACGGTTTTTTGACATTTCGTTTTTGCGAAGACCATTGCGGGAGCCTTTCCACTTTTTTCGTTCCACTTCTTTCGTTTCCATTTCAACTTCTTTCGTTCAGTGATAGCGAGGGTCTCGTTCTGGAAGACTTGATGCTTTCAGGTAGTATGCGAGGGATCATTGGTCAGCTGCCAGCTCGTAATAAGATCACGTGCTACGTGATCTTATTACGAGCTGGCAAAAAATTTCCACTTGTTTCCTACATGCGCTAAGGCCATTCCTCGCGCTGGGTGACACTCATACAGAGTTTTTTCTCAGCAATTTTTATGACTGGCGTGGCCCTTTATTAGCACACTTGCTTGCCGCGCAGAAGACCTGGTTTCATTTCCCACTCACATCGAAGATTTTTATTTTATATTGAATTGCACCTAACTCGTCCGGAACATGAACCAACAGCACCTCCCCCAGATGTCACGTGGTGGTGACGTTGAGGAGGGCAGCAGGCGGCGTGTTCAAGACAAAACCCTTCATTTGGACGAAGGTGTGCCCTTGAAATGAAAGAAGCAAAGTAAAAGCGATTGAAGCTGTACACTGTAAATGGCGAGAACAGCGTCGGTCGTCGAGTGAACTGCTGTGCGGTAAGGTGCGTCGGTATTTATACATGAGGCATCGAAGGTTCTAGCAATATCACGGGCACTTGCGTAAGCTCGCAAAATAGTTTGACAATTCGTGTCCTGCTCTTAATTTTCACAGAATGATCACAGATAATCGTCCAGCTTCTCGAACATTGCAGTGCGGTCTGAGCCGACCACTGATAATAGTTTTAAATGCGAATGCATTTCATAGTCGGGCTATGTCAGGCATCCGGCGTAGGCGTTGTGCGGCGTTGGCGTTGTCCGCGGAGGAGGAGGAGGAGGATAGGTTGAGGAGGTGTGCGCGCCGGCAGGTGTTAGATGTGAAGCATCTTATGGCGAAGCTTAATCCGGTGGTGGTGGTGTGCGGCGTGACCACCCTTACTGCGCATGCGCAAACCCTTTAAAAAATAAAGAAAAAACCTCATCTTTCCCTCTCTCTCCTCTAGGCATCCCTCCCCGCGGCAACCACACCCTCACTGCGCATGCGCCTCCCCTCCTCTCTCCCCTGCTACGCTCCCCCCTCTCTCCTCTAGGCATCCCTGCCCGCGCCGTCCACACTCCCCACTGCGCATGCGCGTCCCACCTCTCTTCTCCTACGCACCCCTTCTCTTCTCTAGGCATCTCTGCCCGCAGCGTCCACACTCCCACTGCGCATGCGCGCCCCCCCCCTCTCTCTCCTCTCCTACGCTCCCCCCTTCTCCCTCTCTCGCCTCGCGACGCCGATACAGGCAGCGTCTGCTAGCGCGTTTCTTGGTTGAAAAAACCGACTGGTCGCGCTGCACAACCGTTCACTGGCCACCCCGTATATATGGCAATGAATCTTGACCTCCAAGGTGGTGCCGGTGGGAGATTTCTCCTGTGCGTTGTTGAACAATAAAAATTCGCAGCGTGCGCGTTAACTAAAAGCGGATTGCGGCGGAGCTCGGCGGAGCTATATATGAAAAAAAATTTTAAAAAATAAATAAAAAAAATTAAAAAAACCAAGAAAACACAAAAAAAAGGCGCTGCGCCTTGCTCCCGACCGGGCTGCAGAAATCAGGCGCCTTTTCCTTCTTCGAACCAAAACCACCATATATAAATGGAGTGAAGCGCGCGCGAAATGCATTCGCATTTCCTCACGATTCCCTTCGGGGAGGTGGAGGCATTTTCTTTTTTATTATTTATTTTATTTGCATCTTTCTCGATTTTTCGGTCACGGACAAGAGGATGATTTTTGGCTCACAATAATCATACTCTCTGTGTTTAGCGGCACAATGGTTATCGAACATGGGAATTCAAGTTTCAGTTTTAGGACTCAGATTGTCATGAATATATATCTGCCATTCCACGCCAACTGACCCAACCTTGGCGCTCGACCATCTGCGATTTGCTTGACCAAAATTCAGGACTCTCTACTTAAAACGACAAGTTTCCCCCCCAAAATATTTTTGCGGAAAAAATATTTTTCAGTATCGCAACCGCATGTGAATTTTTCGGAAAGCTTGAAACCATGGCTCGTAAAATGCGTTCTCAAAAAATCCGTTCTTCCTAAATTAGGTTAGGACAAATGTTTCCCTTTTAGAACAATGGTAGGCGTTTTATTTAAAATATGTTTTACGGGCTTTTACGCCCTCGGGATTTTTTTACGTGGTCTTGAATACGCGCAATACGATCCATATTGGGGATTTTTAGAGGAAAATAACATTCAACGAAATGTGATATTTCCCCTTATCGTATTTCCACGAAGTTTTACTGTAGAGTAAAAATAATTTGAGACTTGAAGTGTGCAGGTGGCGACAAAGTCGCAAAAAAGTTCATTTTTCATTTTTGCAGATGTTTGGTCGTAAGATCAACATTGAGGTGGTCCTAGTTAAAATATGCTCAATATCACATTTACTTGCAACCTTCATTGGCTACTCACTGAAAAAGTTTTATTAAATTACTATTTGTTCTATGAGCGAAAAATATTTTTGAATTAGCCTTCTACCGCTCTCTGTGTCTCCATGTGTTTATAACTCGTAGCAATGCGCCCTAGCGGTAAGCACAAGCTGCGCAGACGCGGGGAACATCTAGACAACATAATCAACTTTCTCCGTGTCTATTTACATTATTTCGTAACGTTGAGCTCAATTAAAGATTACACTACAGTCTCCTTCCCTCCGGATGCTTCGCATAACATCGATTCCCATGGTAGGTGGGATCTGCCAAAGGCTAGGCCCTAAGAAGTTTCGTCCCTAAAACCTCGGTGTTGCACCTTCAACAAGGCTCCATTTTGCACGTGCTGTTTGAGCAACCATTCCGTCGATCACATCTACGCAGTTTTTGAGGACATCGTCGCCTCAAGAATAGACGGCACAGACCTTAGATTTCGTCTAGATCTCTTTGTCAGTGTGCGGAAGGATCCGGAGCCAAAAGTCTCACCGCTGGAAGCGAAGAAATGCCAAGCTCACTGGTTGATATCAGTCGCTTAGCTGCTTGTGTGCACCCAGGAACACAACACGTCGGCATTGGTCACTTGCTGACCGCAGTCAGCGCTACGCGGCTACATTACGAGGATCGCATCTAAACTCAACGCCAAACACGCATATAAACTCAACGCCAAACCTTATAGTTTCTCCACTGTGACAGTTCTCGGATATATAGTGTTACCTCGGTGATACGATCATGGCTCGTACGAATTTCGGGGAGATACGAATTTTTCTTTGGTCACGGCTAAGGCCCAGTGGCCTGCAACGTAATGGAGTATGGATGTTGCGAACCGATTTTCACCCCGCAACGTTTGATACGAATGTACGTTACCGCGCAGGCACGGACAGGTGCTGCCCGCGCTGTCGCGGAAGACGCGACAAGCAGGCGCGGGCTCAGTAACCCCAGTGTGGGTATGCACGCCGCGACGCAACGTGCTGTAGCCTCCGAGATTGTGCGCGCAAATCTTGGAGGCACGTGTGCAGATGGCGCTGGTGTCGCGCTTTTTATTTTTAAACACGTTGACGCGTGCTGTTTATGTTGTGCTGGGTTTACACGTTGATGCAAGGTATGTCCTCTCGCATCAGACATTGTATGAAGGGCGGACGAGGTCCGAACGAGGAAGCTGACGGTTTTGGCGAAGGAGCTGGGCCTCACAACGTCAACATGCACGATTGTTGGGGACGCGCACATCTGCAAACTCTTCGACTGTGCGGGCATGGCAGAAGCAGATCCGCAACACTACCGCGATAAGGAAATAACCGCAAAGGACAGCGGTTCTAGGTTTTTCATGCCTTTATCTATCGCGTGCAAAACACTCCTAGAGTTACTTTCACCGCAGTGCTCTGATGTTATGCGAAAAAAGCGTGCAAAGATTAGCAAGGGGCTACCAGCTGTCACGGCTCACAAGTCTGGTGCATTAATCACACACGCGCAGAGGCCGTATATTTACGAGCGCAAGTATGATCATTGATCTCTAAAAACTTCACTGACAATCATTCAGAGCTGTTCGTGCCGTTGCTGCGGCCCTGAGAAACAAGGAATGAAAACGGTCGCCAGCTTTCTTTTGTCGCATGCTAATTTTCTACATTTCCTGGTCATACGAATTTCGGATGATACGAATATTTTCGGTGACCCCATGAGATTCGTATCACCGAGGTTTAACTGTAGAGGCCTACAACTGGCACCACACTAGTTCTCTGGCATGCTGAATTCGTATAAATGCTGTATGAAAGCTTCTCCAGTGTGCATGCTCTGCTTGCAATGTGATTTTGCGCGAGCAACTTTTCCTGCACACTTTGCTGCCATGCTTATGTTTAGTGTTAGACAGAAATGGACGTCATTGCACGGAAATTGCTTAAGCGGTCTTATTTTCTCAGTCTATAACGCTACAAGGCGTAGCAATCTTCCCGTGCTTTCTGGCGTCCTATGTTTTCCAAATGATATTCTCTTATGCATGAGCGGCTTGTCGTGTCATTATCATAATAATAATAGCTGGGGTTTAACGTCCCAAAACTACGATATGATTATGAGAGACGCCGTAGTGGAGGGCTCCGGAAATTTAGACCACCTGGGGTTCTTTAACGCGCACCTAAATCTAAGTACACGGGCCTCAAGCATTTTCACCTCCATCAGAAATGCAGCCGCCGCAGCCGGGATTCGATCCCGCGACCTTCGGGTTGTCATTATTATGCGTGCGTGACAGTAAACAGGATAATCATATGAGAGAAATTTTCCGAATTTCTTTTAGTGCGCAAAGTGTAATAATCTCTCTATGTGGAAGACTGAGTTTGCAGTGAAATAATTCATCAGTTTCTTCATATCCACCACCCCACGACAAACTAAACAAGAAACAGGAAGTTGCCTGGAGGCAATTACAGACTCACACGTACCCAAACCCAGTGATCCTGCGCCTCTGTTTTCCAGACATTTATACGTCCGACGCCTGTAAAGTGTGCGGTGCCAGAGCGACGCTGCAGCACATGCTGTGGGAGTGTACCGGTAGCGAGCAGCAGTCCCCTACGAACCGGGTAGACGTGACAGTCTAGAACCGCGAGGCGCGATGGGAGGCGGCTCTGCTCAGCCATGACCTCGCCGATCAACTGTGGGCCGTCCGGCACGCCCAGGAAGCCGCCCGTGTCCAAGGACTCGAGGCCGTCACCTAGGCTGGGGTGCTTGTAGCCCCACCCCCGCACAATACCGCCGGACATTTTCAATGAAGTTTTTACTCACTCACTCTTCACCGCAAATATTTGTTGTATAAGGTCAAGCTGTTTCATGCAGCCTTTTTTCCTTAACCCAACAACTTACTGTAAAATTGTATGTGGTAAATAAACTCAACTCAACTCAAGTCATCTATTACGCTAGGAAGATGGCCGTGCAGCCATTCTAACAATTCGCTGTCTTAATTCTCTCCATGGCACATTGAGAGGTAGTATATTGTACAGAGACGGCGCTGTAAATTTTGCATATGACACTAGCCGAGTAACCCATAATGTTTTAATTCTCAGAATATTTTACGTCTGTGAAGACTAATATAACGAATGAGTGGAACTATTGCACGTACAAATCAACGGTATTTATATATGTTGACGGTAGCATTCAGATAGCAATAATTTCTGTCAACAAAAAAGAAAGTCACAGTTTCACCGCAAGGGTGAAGCGATGAGTGCGATAGCAACAAATTGTAATGCTATACCAGAGTCCTTCAATTCAAGGACTCTGGTTGTACGAACTGATGCTGGCAGCTAAATCTTCTGGATCCGATCTCACGAAACTCTGCAAAACGCTCGTGTAAGAGAACACGGCCGCTCCAGCGTCACTATTCGCACAGTCTCTTTGCGTTGAGAGAGCAGCACGTAGAAGGGTATACTAGCCACCCACTTATGGCTGCCAAGAGCGAGATAGCACGTGCGCCATGCGATGGTGACCGCGCCCGTAAAGTCAAAGTTTACCTTTGCTGCTCGAGTACCCCCCCCCTCGCGTCTTTCCATACTTGTTTAAATCGGGTGGGGTGTTTCCTCTCCTCTTGACCGTTCGACGGCCGGTCTAACAGGCGGGAGGGTCTTATAGCATGCGCCCTCCAAGCGACAGAGATGAGCCGGCTCGTTTGATCTCTGCTTCAACCGTGTTCGTCGCCCCCCGCTCGCGTGCTATTATCCGCAGGCACAATGTACAATGCATGGGGGAGTCTTATCAATTTGGACTTTATACGGGACATGACGGCGACAGCAACGCTGATGGCGAAAACCCGTCGAGACTGTACACATAATTGTATTTTGGAATATAATGAGAACTCCACATTTAATTTTACTACCAGCAACCGCGCCCTCGTGGAATGAGGGATAAATCCGCCACTCGTTGCAACTGTCAGATCTTATTAGCTAGAGTCTCGTTTACCACAGCAGTGCAGTCGCGGCATGGAGTAACGCCCACCAAATTTTTTCTTGCGGCCACCACGCGATAGCCCCACAACAGATTGCGAAAGATAGATTAGGGCAAAATGGCGAAACACCGATGTGCTTAAATTTCGGCGCACGTTAAAAAACACATCTATGGTTATTTACCCTTAGTTCCCCGTTGGAGTTCACCTGATAATCCTAGTATGCTGTGGCACTTAAAACGCCACACTGAAATTTATTAAATTTCGGAAAATCGGAAGGCGCTTCTGGCACTACCTTGTACATCGGCAACATTAGGCATTTCTTATGTCCTCGCAAAATGAAAAAGTTTTATCCCACAGAGGTACTTGAATGATCATCATCATCATACTAACTAAGCCTACTGCAGCGCAAAGGCCTCTCCCATGCTCCGCCATTCAACCCGGTCAGGTGCTTTCCGCTACCACGTTACTCCCGCAAACTTCTCAATCTCATCTGTCCACCTAATTTTCTGTCTCCTCCTAATGTATTTGCCTTCTCTTGGAATCCAGTCAGTTACCCTACATGACGAGTGGTTATACTGCCTACGTGTTATGATATCCTTAACCCCCGTTTGTTCCCTCACCCACTCTGGTCTCTTCCTGTCTCTTAAGGCGACCAATTACAATATACAAGTATACTTGTATACTTGTATATTTACTTGTATATTTCTGTAGTATTTTTTGAGTGTGTATATTTATTTGTATAATTTGTATGTGATTTTTGTATGAATATTTGGATATTGATTGGCAATTATTGAGGTACTTACATTGTATACCTTTTTATCACAGCACTAGATTCCTGTTTTTGTACCTGCATATTTTACTTGTATGCCCACCTGCTATGGTCTCGGAAAGAGACTGGCAGTATTCATAAATAAATAAATAAATAAATAAATAAATAAATAAATAAATAAATAAATTGCAACTCATGATTACTGAATTGGACATGGAAATCAGAGGAGTAGGTCTGAAACTTAATATGCATAAAACGAAAGTAATGCGCAGCAGTCTCGGCAGAGAACAGCGCTTTGCGATAGGTTGTTACTGGAAGTAGTAAAGGAATACGTCTACTTTACAGGTAGTAAATACGGAGTCGAACCATGAGACTGAAATAACTTAAAGAATAAGGATGGAGTGGAGCACATTCGGCAAGCCTCCTCAAATAATGCACGGTTGTTTACCACTATCCCTCACGAGGAAGATATATAACAACTGTATATTATCCGCACTGACCTACGGAGCTTACAAAGAGGGTTCCACATAAATTGAGGACGACAAAGCGAGCAATGGAAAGGAAAAGGATAGGTACTTGAATACACTTACTTATATAATTTGTACCTTTAAGGTAATGTTTTTTATTAAGTTTTACAACACACAAAGCCATTTCTGCCTTTCAGGCCCTTATATACAAGGAAGCCTTCAGGCTAATATGAAAATAAGCATTTCTAACCATCGCGTGAGGTAAACTTTTATATACTGCTGTTGTACTTTCCATACACTTGCTGCCAAAACCTACATTGTGCTGTCACGGCAGCGACACCAGCCGGTGCAATGGGACAAGCGCGCAAGAGAAGCGAAGCCACGCCCCTAACTGCCAGCATGTTTTACTGAGTAGTGCTTAGCTTTTAGATGTGAAGCATCTTATGGCGAACCTTAATCCGGTGGTGGTGTGCGGCGTGACCACCCTTACTGCGCATGCGCAAACACTTAAAAAAAAATAACAACCTCCTCTCCCCCTCTCTCCTCTGGGCATCCCTCCCCGCGGCAACCACACCCTCACTGCGCACGCGCCTCCCCTCCTCTCTCCCCTCCTACGCTCCCCCATCTCTCCTCTAGGCACCCCTGCCCGCGGCGTCCACACTCCCACTGCGCATGCGCGTCCCCCCCCTCTCTCCTCTACGCATCCCTGCCCACGGCGTCCACACTCTCACTGCGCATGCGCGTCCCCCCCCTCTCTCTCCTCTCCCACTCTCCCCCCTCTCTCGCCTCGCGACGCCGACGCAGGCAGCGTCTGCTAGCGAGTTTCTTGGTTGACAAAACCGACTGCTCGCGCTGCACAACCGTTCACTGGCCACCCCGCATATATGGCAATGGATCTTGACCTCCATGGTGGTGCCGGTGGGAGATTTCTCCTGTGCGTTGTTGAACAATAAAAATTTTCGCAGCGTGCGCGTTAACTAAAAGCGGAGTGCGGGTCTCTGTGTCCAGTCGGAGTCTTCTGTCTCTCATTGCCCATTAGCAGCGATTGGCATGTTCCAGTAGGAAACACTGCTCCATCACTGCCTGCTTTGCGCCTCCCCAGTTTTCTCTCCTGCGCAACGCTGCGATGAGCGCCAGCGTCAACGCCGCCGCCAGTGTAAGCGTTAGCGCCCGCTGCTTCACATCTACACATGGTTCCCTTTAGCGGGAGATGGTGTAATTTTTTGTATTCCTCTCGATATACAGTAGCGCTTAAAGCTGAAATATATTATCTAGCCCAGTGGTGTTACTTGTATAAGAGCGTCACTAACTTTAAAGTTCGCAGAGCAGACGGCTACATAAACGTGTTTACTTTAGTACTGAACCAGACGCAAAGCCGAACGGCAGCATCCTAAGCTTATTTGTAGGCTGGTTAACTAAGCACAAGACCACCTTGAATAACTGGGATTTCCCTTGTCCTCCGGGCTACTGCCTCGTCAAATCTACTCGAAAAATAGCCAGCATTGTTCCAAGTAAAGGAGACAGCTGCTCATGTGTCGGCAATCAATATACTTTATCTCTTAAACACACAAATGACGTCAACGTTATCCATGTGATCGTTTTTGTTTGTTTGGAGTTGCCTACAATGCAAGCTCGAGCTTGCACTTGATTCAGTCGCTGTATACTTAGAGACAACGAGAACGAGGCATTCTAGAAATAAGAGAACATTTTCTGATTGGATAGAAGCTATAAACATCATTGTTCTTTTCAATCGAGCAGCGTTGAGTACTTATTTGAAAAGCAACACCCCCCCCCCCCCCCTAACATATATTGCCAGCGTCAGAGATTCCTCGCTTTAGATAGAGGCCCGAAAATCTACTTAACAACATGGTTGATCCCTCTGTCAGAGGAATCGGTATAACACGAAAGTGAAACCTGTCCTTACAGAAGCAGTTGAATGTTTACTGTATATTTATATAACAGAGCTTGCACAATGTCTGTTGGTGTTTGACAGTTTAACGTAAATGCATCCACGTTGACGCTTGGTGGTACATGTGTATCCGACGACTAACGTCCATGATCAACGATTAAACAAATCCTTTTGGACATACATGCTTGTGGTAGCTGTACGGTGAGAGCGGGATCATAGAAAGCGGCGTGACAGCCAGAAGAGGGTCACTGATTGGACGCCGAACTTGGGCTAAGGTCGATTACTGGCGGCATGTTAGAGTTATTGAACAACGCTGCCCGACTAGAGGGAAACGCAACGCGCGTCGTGTCTTCCCCGTTGGCCGGCTGCGATTTTTCGCGGGGCGAGGAGTTACGGCCACGCGACGCACTCGCGCGTCCCAGAGCTATTTTTGGTATGGACGGATGCTATGAGTGAGGCTGATGCTAGGGGTAAGGTCGCCACCTGGCAGTGTGTTAATACGTCGACAAAATTCCACTTTTCCTATTCGAAACGCGCCGAATGGGACGGACGCGTAGAAACGACGCTTTGAAAGAACTATACCTCGCGACAACTTTCTGTGGCAGCACAGCCAAAGCTACGAAGCCGAATCGCGCACTTTTTTACTACCCTTCTGCATGTAGTCCGCGAACGCTCGCTTTTATATGCTACGTAGCTTAAAAGTAAACATAAAAACAAAAGATGTAGTTATTATGTTCACGATAGTTCGCATTGTTATCACGAAACTTATTCCGTGTGGGAGTTTCGTTTTTTGCTGTTTCTAGTTGTCTGCTTTTCTGGTGTCATTTCACCTTTTTCCTGCCCCGGTAAACAACGATGGCGTCTTTCGGTTGCAGCAAGTTTATAGGAAACTCTATGGAAGCAAGTTCACATCGCCACTTGTGAGCGAGGATGAGTGCGTGTTCGTTAGGTGATCTGTATTGATAGAGCAGAAAGAAAAGAAGACAGCCGTGCGTCGTCAAATGTTTTGTTCCCCGTATATGCTATCACGGAGAAAGAAGTTTTGTGCGATTGATACCGTCAGCGCAAGTGGGTTTCTCATCGCGATAGCCACCTTGAAAGTAACGCCGGCGACCTGTCAGTCTTCAGCAAGACCAGCTGCTTGAAAGCAAAATTGGGATTGGAAACTGTACGTAAAAACAATGACCCTTTTCATAAACTGCGTTCCATACGTGGTATCTAGTTCGGTTGCATAATATTGCTGATACAATAACCCTAAAGATCACGTACTGTAACACCTTCCCCGTCGGCGTCTACGGCGGGAGCGGTTCTTGGCGCTTTGCGATGACAGCAATTTTTGAGGATAAAATCTCCAGTGCAAAGCTTCGCCTGGGCAACAGGCGCGTTCATATCTATTATGCTGCTGACTGCCATCTTGACCGAGTAAGGAGTGCGTTTCACCCGCTTGGATTTACCACGGCCGTGGTTTCAAGAACGTGAGGCGCCCGCCTGTGACCGGTCGTGGCCAAGATATCTGCGACCCATCGATGCCTTCGCGTCCGCAAACAAAATAACGTGAGCGTCTCCAGAAAGTTCTTGTGTCCCCAAAAGAAGGAAAAGGATGATACCGGCTCTGTATGCACCGAAATTTAGGACGCGGTTTCTTGCCATTGCGTTGAATTTCCTATCAAACAGTTCCTGCTCGGCAGAGCCCCCCCCCCCCCCTTTTTTTTTTTCTCAAAAATAAATCTGACCGCTTCAATAAAGCTGCTTTCTGTGTTCCTTAGCAATAAAGAATATTTTATTGCTTTGAAAAAAAATGCAAGCATGACTGTATGGTGCTCACTTTACACGCCGGCTTGAACCGCTGGCAGGTGAGCGTTATGTTGGAATTCGCAGAGCACAGCAATGATTCCATCTATTTTTATTTCACTGCTACGTTCATAAGTATTTCAAGGCATGTCATAGTTTTCGATTAAAGCTGCATATAACCTATCTTTTAATACACCATTTCAAAAATATCATCATAAACATTGGATGTCCGTGCGAAAACATACATGTTGTAGGCGCCTGCGAAACCGAAACCGAAAATGCCCGCAGACGGACTACATGGCGTAGTAACACATGTGCAGAAGCTCCGCCCACGTAGCTTTGGCTGTGCTGTCACAGGCAGTTGTCGCGAGGTATAATCATGCATTTCACGGTCATAATGCATTACTTCACTTAGGCAAGAGCACTGTGAGAGGACAGTGGTAGATATAAAAGGCTTTTCTTAATGCCTGCAGAGTATGTGACCGTGGCGCAGTGGATAGCGTGCCCGGCATCTGTTGTCGCTGACAAAGAGGTCGTAAGTTCGACTCCCGTTGACGGAACTTTTTTTCTTTGTCTTCTGATGATGTGCATTTTTTCGACGTCATTTCCGTGACGGAAATACGTCACTCAAACCTCGGTGGACCACGGCATAAAACACTTTCGTGTTAAAAAAAGCCGGCAGATCCCATGCACTGTGGGAATCGATCTAATGCGAAGCAGTCAGGAAGGAGCAAATCCTGCTTTACGTAATTTGCATGTCATGTTTTACATGTTAGGACCTGTCATTTATGTTCTTCATACAGTCACGTCGCACAATACCACTTTTCGTGTATATCAAGCAAGCGAACTGGACGCAAGCGCACCATGAGCGTGGCATGTAAATGGCATTTTAGATGACATGCATGCCAAGATTTTCTTGTTACCTGCCACTTAGGTTCGTTATACAATCTAGTCCCGCAATACCAATTTTGGTGTATATCAAGCTAGCGAAACGGCCGCGAGCGCGCCATGAGCGTGGCATGCAAGTCATGTCGCACAGGACAAGTCATGATTTCCATATTACCACTTGTCATTTACGTTCGTCATACAGTCACGTCACTCAATACCATATTTGGTGTATATCCAGCTAACGAAACGGCCGCGAGCACGCCATGAGCGTGGCATGCAAGTCATGTCGCACATGACAAGTCATGATATCCATATTACCATCTGCCACTTATGTTCGTTATACAGTCATGTCACTCAATACCAAATTTGGTGTATATCAAGCTAAGGAAACGGCCGCGAGCACGCCATGAGCGTGGCATGCAAGTCATGTCGCACATGACAAGTCATGATTTCCATATTACCACTTGTCACGTATGTTCGTCATACAGTCACGTCACTCAATACCAAGTTTGGTGCATATCAAACTAACGAAACGGCCGCGAGCGCACCATGAGCGTGACATGCTAGTCATGTCGCACATGACAAGGCATGATTTACATATTACCACTTCTCATTTATGTTCGTCATATAGTCACGTCACTCAATCCCACATTTTGTGTATATCAAGCTAACGGAATGGCCGCGAGCGCGCCATCAGCGTGGCATGCAAGTCATGTCGCACATGACATGTCATGATTTTCATATTACCACCTGTCATTTATGTTCGTCATACAGTCACGTCACTCAATCCCAAATCTGGTGTATATCAAGCTAACGAAACGGCCGCGAGCGCGCTATGAGCGTGGTATGTAAATAATACTTTTCATGACAAGTTATTCATGATTTTCATGATATGACTAGCCATTTATGTTCGTCATACAGTAAGGTTATGCCATACCAAATTTGGTATAAATCCCATTAACGATACGGTCAGGAGAGCACAAAGTCGTAGTCGGCTAGATAGATAGATAGATAGATAGATAGATAGATAGATAGATAGATAGATAGATAGATAGATAGATAGATAGATAGATAGATAGATAGACAGATAGACAGACAGATAGATAGATAGATAGATAGATAGATAGATAGATAGATAGATAGATAGATAGATAGATAGATAGATAGATAGATAGATAGATAGATAGATAGATAGATAGATAGATAGATACGCTCAATGTCGCCGAAGTTCGCTAAGAAATACTTCGCATTTAAAAAATCGCTTTTGCGAATGCGTTCCGGCCCCAGCAAACGCCGCAGTACAGCCGCCAAGAAAGATACAGGTGTGCCGGTGTACCTGAAAGCGGTTTTAATATTAAATAGATTTACCATTGCAGTGTGAGTCTTTAGTAAAATGACACCTGTGCATAGGACCTTATTTTTAATTGTTTGCTTTGATAGATATCTAATCTTGCCTAGTGTATGTTAAGTGCAACCACAGCCAAGGAAGATAGTGCGTTTGTATTCTGGTCGCACACATTGTCTCGATTGTTATGTTCAAACCTTCCTCTGACTTGTCCACTAGTGTAAGCTAGCATACCTGGCTTTCTACTTCTATTTAAGGCGTGTTTTTACCCATTACGTTCAGCTCCTTTTTCTAGAACTAGAGCTTACAACATCTATCACATTTTTTATTACACAAGAGGCAGATATGCAATGTTAAACCGGATTTAAAAGGAATATTGAGTGTGTGCCCCCCTTTTACAATTCAACATTGTAGTGATGATCAAACTGAACATAACGTTCCAAAGTTAAGTTCTGTGCTTACCGATTCCGATTACACAATATAATTCCTGTAAAATGAGTTCGGATTTCCCCATACACTACGCTTCAAGTACCAATGGCTTAAGCAGCAAGCCATCTAGAAGCACATTCTCAGAGTTCTTGATAACCATCCCGATTTACTGCCTGCAAAAAATGAACCAAAAGAAAGGGTACATGAGTGATATACTTTAGGAGTCACACACATGTGAAACGATTTTATATTCATTTTTTGCTTCCCAAGGAATAGAGAAATTGTTTATGCAGGATAATATGATTTTGTGATTATGGTAATACTGAAAACAATATGTCAAATATTTCAAAAATATTGTGAAAAGGCTTCCTGGAGCCAATATTACATTCACTGTTGGAGTTCATACGTTCCTCGGGTGTTCCATTATAAATTTTCGACTATCGTCTATATTCAGTGCTGACCTAATAAGTAATATGCTTGACATAACTTATTTCCTGCAGTTTCACTGTCGAATGCATGGTTAGTCAGGCGCAAGGTGTAAGTGCATTGCCGCCTGCTGCTCGCCTTTAAGGCATGGGTTGATAATAAGATCAGCATTTCTTTTTTAACTGCGTGGAGCCACATCTCCACGTCGGTGCTTGCACCGGTTGAAAAAAAAACACAAAAAAAATAATAATAGCACTCAAGAAGCAGCGAAAGAGAGTAACGAAATTTCACCACCCTCATAGAAGATGAACAATGGTTTCAATGCTGCTGCTCGTAATATATTAAAACATTTTGCTTTCGAATTTTCGGAGTAAAGATTTGTGTATTCTTGGTAGTTTTTGAACTTTTCTTACAAGTGCTCATGCCTGTCGTAAATTGTTTCGAAATAGTTAATAACTCACTTTTATTGCTTCCACATGCTGCGCTAAAGCGATAAAAGCCTTGTGGTTTTATGCGCCAAAACCACAACACGACCATAAGGAGCGCGATAGCGGCGGGCTCCAAAAATTTCGACTACCATGAGTTTGTTAACGCATCATCATGTCACCGCGCCAAGGATTGAACCCATGACTTCCGGATGTTTGCTCAAGCAGAGTTGTTGAACAACTTAGAGACGCGAAGTATACTAACATTGAATGTAATAATTGTGCGCGCAATATTAAAAGGCGTAATATAGAAAAGCTGTAATACTAACATGATTTCTATACGGTTCAGAAAAAAGGGCTAAATATTGTGAAATAAAAGATGCAGATTCACCGTAAAAGCGAACATAATATGTAAATAAAGGTCCACTGAAAATCAGGTTAAGCGTAATAAAAAGTTGGGAAAAATTAGATGGGGCATATCTTCTTTTAACGGAACATTCATTTGGCGGAGACAGCCAAACAGTCACATACAGAGAGTGAGGTGCCTTTCCGGTGATTTAATAAGCACAAACGTTGTATGATGTTTCTGGAGGTAAGAATACAGATAGTAGAGGTGAAGACGGCAGCCTAGGATAATTTTTAATCCTGCGAATCGTTATAACAATATGACAAGGAAGCATCAGTGTAAAATATGCTGAAATGTGTTATCGGCTGAAATTTTCTCGTTGAACCTCATTGCTTGGATTGCAACATGTTTTAAAAAACATCAAGGGTATATGCTTGCATAAATCGTGTATACTTGTCGTTACCATTTTAATGAATTACCGTGTTACGTTTTACTGACTCATTAAAGGACATGTGTGATTATTTATGGGTATATTTTAACTGCCATTGACAGCACTTTACTGCATATTCATCAATTAAAAAACGTGGTCCTGCTGGGGTTCTTCGCTGCGGGAGATCATTTTGTATAATTGCAATTATCCATTTGTGTACTGATCGAATAATATTAAACTAAAGCTTAACTGAACTCCTGCTTAAACTTCATGCTTAAAATGTCGCCCGCCCTCGTGTGCATTCGCCTAAGGCAAATCGAAGGCGAAAGGCATTCTCATTTTCTCTCAGTCGACTGAATTGATCCCTGCCCCTCTCTCCAATTCTTTTGTGCACCTACGCCGTTATGCGCTGCCTCTGGGAGCAGAGGCATTGGAAGCTTTTCGCACCTCAAGTTGTTTTGAAGTGCCTCTGGGATCGGACAACCGTCGACCAATCAGCGATGTCATGTGATGACCTAATTATGTAACGTAGCGTTATGGGACGTTACATCAGCGTAACGATGACGCCAAACATTTCTCAGACCATAACACCATGATGGCGTCATATGGCGATGTCATCATGGTGCTGATTTTTCGCACACTCCTGTTGGCGCCCATTTCGACGATCACATCTTTCGACTTCAAGTTTTCAAGCTATCATGCTGGGCAATGTAGGACTGAGAACTAATGTTGGATATCTTACCAGCCTGAACGCGTCTTTCTGGTGAAAAACAAGGTTGAAAACAACCTGCAACCGATGGTAGTGAACCTCACAAGAGAGAGCTCAAGAATACACATCAGTGTTGATATTAAAAAAGTTACAGTTTCGCTATTAGCGCGAAGTACTGAATGCGATAGCAAGAAAATAGAATGTCACACGAAGAACGACAAGCAGCTCGATACTTGCAGAGCGCCGCAGCGGCACAAATGACGCTCGAAAAGGAAAAGCGTGAACTAACAACTGTCATAGTTGTTACGTGTTTGTATTTGAGCAACGCACTGAGAGTGTCCACAATGCAGAAACCGACGCTGTTCTTGTTGTTGTTTTTGCCTCTGACATGGCTCATACCCACTCAGGAGGATCGGCCAAGAATTGATTATATCATACTGTTATAGTTTTCGACGCCGTTTGATATTTCTTTTTCATTTAAACTGCGGCCCGTGGAATGACCCCTCTGCATATCCTGCCACGCGGTGGCGTCTGACGCCAAGTGTGCGTGGCATTTTTTTTCCTTCTACATCATGAGTGGTACAGAAGGGGGCCACTATTTCGTGCGCATCTCAAGGGCAGTTTTCAATTTGAAAGAAACTGTAAAAGTGTTGCGTGATAGAAAACACGCTCAAGCTGTTCCGAGATCTGCGTACGAATACCTCGCCGTTATATCGCTGGCACAAGCATGGCGCGTGGCTGTGTTGGCTAGCGCAGCAGGCTGCGGAGCGAGGGGTCACTGGTTCTGATCCCGATCAGGGGGTTGGAATTTTTTTCTGCTGAATTATTTTTCTTTATGCCATATATATATATATATATATATATATATATATATATATATATATATATATATATATATATATATACACATAACCGGGACATCACGGCGACTGCAAAAATTAGCCGAGAGTGTCCATATAATTGACATCACAATAAAACACAACAGCAGTGCTAAGTAGTGCGGTGAAAAGGAAATAAAATCTCTCTTTTCGCTTAGCGCAGAATTCATCGCAAAGGCATGGCCCCCCCTGAGCCGCTTTGACTTCTTTGGTATTTTGCGGAGGAAATTTACGAAAGAACATACAATAGGTGCAGCCCGCATAGCAAGCATTACCGAGTCATGAACAATTTGGAAAACTGACGTGCGCAATCACTGCGTTCTTCACGTTTTAACACATAACGGGGAACCCTGGGGTAAACAAACAAGCTTGAAGAGGACTTAGGGGTCGTTTACCCTATGTTTCCCACAACCAATCCAGCTGCGCAAGTAAACATTTCTTTTGCATAAATGCAACATCAATACATCAGAAAGGGGGAATACACCGAAAACCGCAAGATTTCGCACATTTAATTAAATGCAATAGACAACAACACGTGCAAATTTTCATAGAGTTTCATGAATTTTTGCAAAAGTTATGATACTGTACTTTAGAAAGTACGCTGGGCCCTCGACATAACAATAGGTGTGCTGGTGTGATGTGCTGGTGGGAGGCAAGAATGAAGAGTACGCTAAGGCCTTGCCAAACGAATACTAAAGTTATCTTCGCCCATGCAACTTATTGAAGCACCAGCGCTTCATGGAAAGCGTAACGTCACACTTCTTGCCACATCATTTCAATGTATTGTGGCATTCCTCAATTGCTTTCCAAGCTTCTTGTGAAAATGTCCGTATGAATAGAGTGTAATAGCAAGGGCAGCGGACGCTATAACGCTCTTGATGCTTCTGTTGGGTACAACAAGGTCCAGTGAGTTTCTTGCTATTATGCGAATAAAGGACAATAGTCAGCGCGTAGAGGCTCTGCTGAAACCTCCAGTGCAGTAGCGGACCATGTATGCGTTGTCTGCGGCCATTTCTATCATGTGGGTAAATAGGGGCTGGTACCACTTTTTCTCACGGATCAAATATCTGTAGTTATTCGCAGCATGATCTTAGAGCTCAACCCCTTCCATGCCATTGTTGCAGCTGCTGGAGAGGGTTGGCAATGACAATACGTTTTTGTAGCGTTAGCTACACTGGCCTAGCCAAGCCCGTTTCGCGTGGCACATCAAGAGCCGTGCTGCGCATGCGCGAGGATCAGTGATGTCACACAGCTGGCGCACCTGAGCCGGCAGCTCCCGCGCACTCCGCCGCCGCCGCGCCCGACTCGCCGCTGCCGGTCTGCGCATTCCAGAGGAGTGACGTCGTAGCCGTGGTAGACGCAGTGGCGCCGCCGGCGCGCGCGTGCAGCCTTCGCTGTGCAGTCGCCGTCTGACACTGCGCTGGAGCCGCGGCGCTTCTGACTGGCGTTTGCCAGTGTGGTATAGCCATGGAGAAGGAGAGCGCAAATGCTGCTTAACGGCGCAGAAGAGCGGAGAAGCTTGACTCATCGCATCCCGAAGTAGTTGCCTGGCAATTAGCGTCCCAAGCTGGGATTTGGGATTCATGGAAGCAGGATTTGGGATTCACCACCATTCATCTTGTCTATCAGAGACAGATAATTCCAAATACTGCGTTGGGGCCATAGAGACGGCAGCGTGTTACTTCACTGATCACCGAGCCGTTTTTGTGGCTATATAGAAGCAACGACGTTGAGCAAACATTAATATACATGTGCCACATAATACGTACACCGTGTGTGTGTCATTGGAGCAGCAGTAAGCATGATAATCAAGCTAATCCTAGACTATCTAGACAATCAGGAAAGCTAAGAATAATCAGCTGAGGCATTGCTAACGCTACGTATATCCTGGCATAGCCGAGCTAAGCCACTGCAGCGTTTTTTTTCCTTTTCAGTGGATGGCCACCTGGTTACAGAGCATAGAAACTACTGTGTTGTTGTTCGTCAGCATATCAGCTATGATATTGCCTTTGGCCGGTACGAAACAAAATTCTTTTATGGATTAAAGCAGAAACTATATTCCCCGTGTTCATTTCGTTCCATGTTTTTTATTGTTGGCCCAGAGCATCCATTCGTATCATCGTCATTCCCATCCTCCTCCTAAGTTTCTATGTTAGGGTCAGAAGCGACAATGAAAGCATCAACGGGCTCTCGTACACTCACAGCGGCATCTGTCGCAGCCTCGTGAGTCTCAGATAACTGAAAAAACGGCATTTTTCTAAAGATAAGAGCTGGTTTAATCTCTGAGGCAACACAAAACAATAGGCACAGGTGTGCTCCCACGAAGTCCCATTGTACTACGCAAAGTACACCCCCCATTTGATTACACCTCAGAGCAGAACCATGAACTTTATACACTTCTCGCGCTCTGCAGGGATTATTTTGCCCTTGCTGAAGCCTAAATTATCCGTTTTTTCAACATATAAATTGCGAAACCTGACAAAATTTTATAAAAAAGGGAGTACTGACCACGTGCGTTTGACGGGCTCTCGTTTTGCTAAAGTTTAACGACTGATTGAACGGAAAAAAATAAAACCGAGTCAATATCTAAACTTAGAATTACCTTGCTGCAACCTTTGGCGTTCGAAATTCAAATAAGCAAGATCAGAATATTGTGTTCTGTATTTCTTTTTTCCTGAGAAAGGAGGTGTACTTTGTAATGTACACTGCGCCTTAATGGGTTAAAAATGATAGCTAATTTAGAGTGAAATTATCAAAACAAATGTAGACATACACCTCTACTGGCGATTTGAGAAGAACGCCATGGTTGTTTGTTCAAAGAAGTGGACACATGTACATGTTTTTATGCAATTCTCAAGTACTGCCAACATTTCAAATTGATTTTCAAGGTGATTAGTTGGCTGGCCTGATCCCTCTTCACTGATATGTTTGACCACGTATGTGGACGCCGGGATCCAAAGGGTTAATGTGGCGAGCGTTCAAGCGACAATTGTGTTTCCTATGAATTTAAAAGGTAGAAAAATATCGGACCGAGTTAGAAAGAGACAGGGTAGTGAAATTTCAAATTGAATTTTTCGGAAAAATTAGGAGTCGAAACACGGAAAATCATACAGCTTCAATTAACAGGCAAGGTAGAGAACACCAGTTTCTCCAAATTTCATTGAAGTGCCCTAACGCATATTTTGTGCTTCATAATCAGGTTTGGTTTATGACTGCCATACGCTAGAACTATAAAAAAAAAGTTTGTGTTTTTTCTTAGAAATTTATTTAGGTCGACCATTGTTGTCACCGCATACAAATGAAATGTTGACGCTTAAGGACGGAACTTAAAAGCGATCCTTCTCAAAGATTTTTGGGATTTGTGCAGATAAATTGTGACAGATTAGGCCATCTAGCGCACCAGATAAAAAAACAAACAAAAATATTGTTAAGTTTAACAGACTGCTTTTCCGAGCGCTTTATGTGTATAGCTGCAAATATTCAGGTGCTGGTTGACGCTCCCACGTGTAAATGCACATATGTACCCCATAAAGTGGACGTGGGGATGGCCGCCGTGGTAGCTCAGTTGGTAGAGCATCGCAGGCGTTATTCGAAGGTCGGAGGTTGAGTCCCTGCCCAAGGCAAGTTGTCTTTTTGTCCACTTATCTTTTTTCATATTTACACTACATTTACTACTAATAACATCCCCTATACTTTCCTGGGTATTATTGTCTGCTAGTTCTCATTAATATTGTGTCTAATATGGAAAAACGAGCCCTTAAAATGTCCCCTTCTTTCCTTCATTCATAGCTATTGTCTCGTTCTGGCAAACTTGATGCTAGCAGGTAGTATGCGAGGAATAATTGGTCAGCTGCCAGCTTGTGATAAGATCACGTGCTACGTGACGCCAACAGGCAGAAAGAGGGCGTTTCACACTCACCGTCATGGCTACTGGCAGCGCTGACTGACTCTCCCAGGTTTAAATACACATATATACCGCATAAAGCGGACGGGGGGAGGGCCGCCGTGGTAGCTAAGTTGGTAGAGCAACTGACGCGTTATTTCGCAGGTTCGGTTCCTGCCCACGCGAGTTATCTTTTCAAGTCCACTTTTCTTTCTTCATATTTACATTACATTTACTACTAATACCATCCCCTATACTTTCCTGGGCAGTATTGTCTGTTAGTTCTTATTAATATTCAGTCTAACAAGGAAAAATGAGCCCTTAAAATTTCCGCTTATATTCTTGATAAATATTCAGGTGGCTTTACATGAACATTTTCGCACTTACCACAACAGCACTTGCATTCAGTGGGCACGTTCTTGCAGATGGGAGTATAAGGCCTTCGGCAGTAGTATTCCCAATGATCTTCACAGCTTTCGTAATGTGGTACTGAAATAAGAATTAGGCATACACTTGTTAGAATTAGGATTAATAACTTGCACACACAGCATGATATTACCCTAACTATAGCTTTCTGGGATAACAGAGTACTTCATGCTCTCTACGTGAGCATCGAGAATTAGGGTCACAAATTGCGCAAGAGACCCAGTAGCGAAAATGACCTCGCAATACGTATTATTATGCCGCGTGCCATCGTTTTTCTATTCTTGCTTACAACTGTACACACAGCTAACTAATAATCAGTTATATTTACAATGAAATCAATTTACGTGAGGACACTGTAAATGTGTGTATTACAAGTCACGATTCCATATAAGTTCTAACTGAGCTCACAACAAAATTTAGAATATATAGCAGAACGTTTTAAGTGCGGAGCTTTTTAGGTGGGGAGGGTCATACGGTGTCGTAGGCTGTCATCGTATGTTGACGTAGCTTGGCGTAATGCAGGCAAAGCCATGAATAACATAGCCATGTGTTGCATATTGAGCATATTGAGTCTTCTTCCCCCCTGTTCTTCGAGTGCCTTTATGATGATTACTACGGAGCACTTTAAGGGCCTTGGCTCTCCTATGCTGTCGTCGCTTGGCGTAACGCAGAAAAAACGCCGTATAAAGATACAAAAATTGAGAAAGAAAGCGAGAAATATCAAGGGAGAGAAAAAAAGCGGGAAAATAGGAAGAAAAATAGAAAGAAATATAGAAACAGCGAAAAAGTGATAGAAAGAGAAATAAATGGATAAAGAGAGACGAAATAAATAGAAATAAAGAGAAAAATATACAGAAAAAAAAACGGACAACGACAAAAATAAAGAAAGAGAGGAGGAAAGAAAAAGAAAAATGAAGAGAAACAAACAAGGCAACCAAGCTCCGCTTTCTTTAAGGCTTGACACCCCTAGTGCGAAGCTGCCTTAACTTTTCCTATATTTATTGGCATGATATCTTGCAAGATCAATGAAGCAAACTGATGGTTGACTTTTCTACAAAGATATTCTTGGTTTAAGAATTTTTTTCCTGCAAAGCAAGTCGTGTATAATCAGTAATTTGACTTTGATGTTTCAGGTGAGGCCGTGGCAACGTTGACTTTATAGAATGAATGCTATTCCATCTATAATGTGAAGGTTGCCACGGGCACACGTCAGGTCGGGAAGAATCATCAAATATAAAGACGAGGGCACCTGCCACAAGAGAATGAACAGCTTATTGACGTTTTCACTCCCATGACAGAAGCCTTGTTCACAATCCTGAGGATTGTGAACAAGGTCCCCTTGTGGGCGCTGAAAAGTCATTATATTGTATATCCTATTGTGGTCGGCGACCACACCAAGTCTTTTTATTCATTCACTTTATTAGATGTGAAGCATCTTATGGCGAAGCTTAATCCGGTGGTGGTGGTGGTGGTGGTGGTGGTGGTGGGCGGCGTGACCACCCTTACTGCGCATGCGCAAACCCTTCAAAAAAAAACCTCCTCTTCCCCTCTCTCTCTCCTCTAGGCATCCCTCCCCGCGCCATCCACACTCCCACTGCGCATGCACGTCCCCCCCTCTCTCTCCTCTCCTACGCTCCCCCCTCTCTCCTCTAGGCATCCCTGCCCGCGGCGTCCACACTCCCACTGCGCATGCGCGTCCCCCCCCTCTCTCGCCTCGCGACGCCGACGCAGGCAGCGTCTGCTAATGAGTTTCTTGGTTGAAAAAATCGACTGCTCGCGCTGCACAACCGTTCACTGGCCATCCCGTATATATGACACTGGATCTTGACCTGCAAGGTGGTGCCGATGGGAGATTTCTCCTGTGCGTTGTTGAACAATAAAAATTCGCAGCGTGCGCGTTAACTAAAAGCGGACTGCGGGTCTCTGTGTCCAGTCGGAGTCTTCTGTCTCTCATTGCCCATTAGCAGCGATTGGCATGTTCCAGTAGGAAACACCGCTTCATCACTGCGTGCTTTGCGCCTCCCCAGTTTTCTCTCCTGCGCAACGCTGCGATGAGCGCCAGCGTCAACGCCGCCGCCAGTGTAAGCGTTAGCGCCCGCTGCTTCGCATCTGCACATGGTTCCCTTTAGCGGGAGATGGTGTAATTTTTTTGAATTTGTAAAAACTGATCAGGGCCCATTTTTTAGTTGATGATTTATAAGTATGGTGGAGTAGAAAGTAACCAGGATGCATTAGTATTATGATTAGTGACAGTAAAGATTTGTAGGCTACACATTAATGTATTTAGGTGGAATCTAGTACAGGACTTGAATACATTGTAATATGATAGAAGGATTTGAAAATCAAAGTATTAACTAGCAGTCACTGCAATTCTAATTTAGAAAAGCGATTCTGTGAATATGGGGCCTCTTTATTGTTGTCAATTTAAGATGTCCAGGTAATTCATGCAACAAGAACGTATTATTGTAAAAAGCAAGTATGCCGTTAGAATTAGGGTCGATGTCGCTTACCAGAAATGTATGCATTGCACCACAAAAGTTAGGAATAGCTCTTTAGTAAAACTAGTTAGTCGATTATGTCGGCAGTGACCTGCTACATTAGCAGCGTTCCTTATTTTGCGTAAGAGTATGAGTATACCTCTTCCTGCCTTTAGTAAGGTAACGCACTTTATCCTAAAATGACGCAGTTTATCTTTATCATTTAGTGTGATTTCACTGGCCGGTTACTTAGGGACTTTCTTTTTTTTTGCTTTGCTCTATGGCAGAACAGCACAAGTTGTGTTTCCTAAATCTATATTTATTTACATAGCTTTTCACTTATCGTTTGTGCTATTGTAGACTTTAGCTTAACAACTCCTGGATGCTATATCTGCATTGTAAATAGAGTACTTCTTAACAAATGCTGATCATTTTTCTCATCAGATTACAAAATAACGTGAACATTTAAGTCCAATAGATCCATGCTTCTAAAAACAAAGTTTAAATACAATTCCGTGTCAACTTGTTATGTATTTTTGATGAACTATTTCTAAGCCATAATCAGAAGTTACCAAGTCAAATATTTTCATTTACGGTCTTATAAACTGTGGACATTTATGCAGTAAAACATTAACCGAGCATATTTGTCAGAAAGCTTTATTCACATTGGCGACAATAATCAAAAACGTACCTCCAAGCGTTCATATTTAGTCGATGTATGTATACTTACTGCACTCTATTAACTTCCCTCGGCGTCTTGTGAGACAGGCCAGCTTTTGTCCGATGTTGCACTGCCTGGTTGTGTTACACAAGGTCCCGAATATTTCTGGAACGATATATTGTATGTATTGTTTATAAAATGCAAGGCAGCTGTTGTGAGCTTGCGCACATACGACGAAGCAAGGTAATGTAGGCCTACTACAACATTTGCATGTGCGCAAGCGATGCAGCATTTCTTTCGAGCAAAAGTGATGTAGCTACTGCTTTTAGAATCGTAGCTACGAATAATATACATAGAACTTTTCTGAAAGGACAGGTAAGTCGAAAGGCCACCGCGGTCTCATTTCGATGGAGGCGGTATGGTAGAGTCCCGTGTACTATGCGATATCAGTGAACGTTAAAGAACACCAGATGGTCGAAAGTTTCAGAGCTCCCTACTGCGGCGTCTCTCATAATCATATCGTTGTTTTGGGGCGTAAAGCCCCAGATATTAATAATAATAATTATATTATTATTATTATTATTATTATTATTATTATTATTATTATTATTATTATGTGGTAAGTCGAAAGAAGGAAAGCAGAGGGTACCTTCATTTGTTATCAAGAACGATATGAAATTTCGCTGTGAAGACTACAAACATTTGACAGCCGCAAATTCGCAAGAAACACGCAAAATAATTTGCTAGGTGCTAATAGCGCCTTCTAGTACCACTATTTTAGACTACGAAATAATGAACCCCTTTGGTTGGAACGCTTAACATACTTGCAAGTAGCGTAGGCACAGCACTGATTGCCAGCTGAGTGATTGTTGCAGTACTAGTTGTAGTTGTAAATTTACAGTTATTTTTAGGATAAACATGTATAGAAAACTTGAATAATTCTGTGTTAAATGACGGGCTCTAGATTGCTTCTTTCAGTCTATCTCTGGAAGGGCAAAAATTTGCATAAGAAATATTATAACATATATCCTGTGCCCGCCTAATGAAGCCACGTCATAAGAGTTAGTCAAGCAAAGTATTCGGAGGCTTAAGCTAGCAGTGACTGCACCACGAGCGGCAGAGGCTACCGATACAATAAATCCAAGTGCAGTTGGCAGGCACCTGATCACTGTGTTTCTCGGAGACCTCGCACAGACAGCGTTGGTGCACCGCTGAATGACATAACATTGCTAACCTAAAAAGGACGTGATGAATGTTTCTTTATGTACTTACTTGGTATTCTGGGTATTTTAATCGCAGTAACAGTGGCAATTAGGCAGATAACAAAAAATCCCAGGCCAATGTTACCTAGTGCCATGGCTGGAGGAAAAAAGATGCGAATTACCAACGCTAATTTTTCTAACTGCTTATTGATTGTCAGTTATCAGCTTCAATATAGTTGCATTATCATCTTGTAAACTAGTTTTAGTGCATCATTACTTTTAAGCCCGACATTGCTTCAACAGTCCCTGAACGGAAAAGAAGCATCCACAGCTCCCTAGCTATTCGTCACATTCTTTACGCCTTGATGTGTGATAAGGCACGCAGTTGTAATATTTAGTAAATGTACAATGACAGCCTTCTTTCGGCCACACGCTACGTACATGAAGGTGGTAGGTATATTCAGTGACATACACGAAGGTATCTTCCGCAATATTCTGGCATATGAGGGAAAAGGAACACTGAGTTACACGGAAGTAATGAGAAAAAAGCAAGATATTGTCAAAAACAATTGCGCAAAAGCAGTATTAAAGTTGATTTACGCTTGTGGCGGCGACAGCAACCAACTCTTTTATGCAAAGAGTTGCCAGGCATGTCAGATATGTAAGTTAAGGAAATTACACCCGCAGTCGCATTGAAAACTTACAGGCAGAATTATTCACCGTGTTTCGTCGTCCGGAGTGTACCGAGTAAATAAGCCTGCGATGATAATAACGTTTGATTCCGAATTCAAGACAGTGTACCCTGAACAACACAAACAGATAGAATGACTATGTGCAGTTCCCTGCATTACGACAAACTTCGCGAAATGTTTCTCGGCAGAATAATACCATTTGTTCAAGATGAAGTCATTTGTGCTAGCCTGAATGCTTCTTTCGCATCAGTGGCAGCGTGTTTCTTTTCTTTAAATAGCTTCAGCGTTGCCATAACAAGGATAACTTAATAGAAGTCGTGACTTTTTGCTCGTATCACACAGCAGTAGTCATCGTTTTTATTACTAATATCTACAATAGGAAAATGCTATAAAAGTATTGTGTACAAGAGGAGTCAAAAGTGATCGGCGCAATTATATAGACAAGCCGAAAAAAAAATGCGCCAGCGAAATGGCCTTGAGTATGAAGCCTGGTGACTTATCAAGTGCTATTGTACGTGGTATACGGAATACTGCAGCTGTTTTCAAAACATACTTGTTCTTCCCTAAAAATACGGCGCAGTTTTGAACTCGTAGTTTTACTGCATGTTGTATTGCATGTCAGCGAATGCCAATAAAAATGTTCATTCGTATATGAGCGGTTAGGCCTAATGTAATATACAAATAGACAATTTCGAAGCTCTGCATTAAGTGAAAAATTCACACTCATGAGGAAGGCTCAGGTAAGCTAGTGATTGAGGTTTATATAAATTACGAAATAATAACTGTTCAGTGCACCATACCAATATCCGGCCACAGTCGAGAATACATGGCGTAGTATCAGCCTGCAGAATAGTTTCGCCGAAGTCATGAGCAGAGAATGTTGTTTTTTCGCTAAACAAGAGAAAATTTTGAAACATTTTTTTATCAAATTCCGTATTCGCGCCGTAGCAGAGCTTCCCATTGCATAGTAAACTTTGCTATAATAACCCTGCATTTCTATCATTTTACCATATCACTGTTATCTCGACAGGATAGCATGACCAACTTTCGCGGGCATTGATAATGGAGCCATTTTCTCAAAGTTTGACCAGCTTTTAATAAAACGTAACCAGAATAGGAAGAAATAAAAATTTGGACGACGCTTGAGCTTCGCCTTCAAGAGTAGATCGCGATAGCGTAATCGGGCCTCGTGCGCATCGCCTCCTGAACTGCTAGCCTGCTCCGGTTTTCGGTGCATGCCTCAACCGTGCCGTAAGGAAACGAACCACTGTGCGCATACATCGGCCATTTCAAAGTACCATTGAACCCCTATTGGAAGCACTGTTGTTACAGTACGCCGACCTTCAAAAACGCATTTTTTGAAAAAAAAAGATCATTTTCTGGGATTTCATATTTTAAAGCTCCCTGTTCTCTCAAGAATATTTAGCAACAAGAGTTATGGAGTTGTCTTGAGCCGTTGGATAGTTATGCCGATTTTTTCAACGCCTGCTGACGCATCCGAAACCGAAACTGAAGGTTTCTGATTCCACAACTCCTGCCATGTCGTCATATATGTTTTTAATTATATATATTACGTAATTCTAAGTTGTCTAAGTACGTTCTAAAGCTTGTGGAACATGGTGTTTACAACTTCTTTTAAAATTTGCAATACTCGGCTGCAACACTCTGTTTAATGCAAATGAGTTCTGCGGAATCCCGCAAGGTGGCGGAAGCGTTAATAAAGAGAAAATAGACAACCACCCGTTTGTATCACGAAGCCACAAGGAAATCCGTAAGGATTTCTCAGAAAGAAAAGCTTCTTAGTTGCCGAAAATTTCGTCCTGGTCCGGCGTTCGCACCCGGGACCAACGCCTTTCCGGGGCGGTCGCTCTACCAATTGAGCTCACCTGGAAGCTAGCAATTGGCAGCGCGAAAGCGAGTTCATCGACCACTCGAAGCACATGAACACAACTAATGCAAATGAGTTCTGCGGAATCCCGCAAGGTGGCGGAAAGGTTACTAAAGAGAAAATATACATCCACCCGTTTGTAGATCTATCTCTGTCCGCCTCGGTGGAACAGTGGCTACGGTGCTCGGCTTCTGACCCGAAGGTCGCGGGTTCGATCCCGGCCGCGGCGGTCGCATTTCGATGGAGGCGAAATGGTAGAGGCCCGTGTACTGTGCGATGTCAGTGCACGTTAAAGAACACCCGATGGTCAAAATTTCCGGAGTCCTCCACTACGGCGTCTCTCATATTCATATCGTGGTTTTGGGACGTAAAACCCCAGATATTATTGTAGATCTATCTATCTATCTATCTATCTATCTATCTATCTAGACGCCTACGTCTGGGTGCTCTCGTGATCGCCTCCTTAACTTGGGGTATATCAAAATTTGTATGGGAGGGTAAGAGGTATTGACGAATATGTCTGGCTGGTCATGGCATAAATAACATGAAAAATTGGGGGGACCCTTAAGCTTCGCCTTTAAGAGTTGAACGCGATAGCGATATCCCGTCCTTACTGCGTACTTCAATCACTTAGTGCATAGTATGTAATGGGTAGTATGGTTTAAACCAGGAGAAATTATGCGCGGCTAATGTGGGAAATGTTTTCGAACTTGCTATGCACCCACAACGTGGTGTTAAGGGAATACGCGCAGTAAGGTGTGTGCCGTTTGTAATGGGTGGCTGGCTCTAAACTATGGAATCGTTATGATAGTCACATATTCTGACGCCCGATGGGAATTTACGCTTGTACCACGCAATATTCCTGGGATATTACATGTTATATTGCGACGCCTATATAAAGGACGCTTGCGTTTGCGAAGCATGGAAGTTATTTTCACTGCATTTCCAAGCAGAGGAAGTTATTTTCACAGTATATCCAAGCAGAGGCATTGCTGTGTGGTAGAACACCTGCTTGCCACGCAGACGACCCGGGTTCGATCCTCACTTCGACCCGAAAATTTTTATTATTTATTTTATTTGCATCTTTCTCGATTTTTCGGTCACGGACAAGATGATGATTTTTCGGTCACGGACAAGATGATGATTTTTCGCTCACAACCAACGACGCCGACGCCGGAATTTCTGCGAAACGAGCTCTTTAACGCTATCGCGTTAAAATCCTGTCGTATACGTCGTCAAACCGTTTCCTGCAGGCACGTGTGGCCCATACCCGCATACCAGGGGCCGCGGTATGCGGGTATGCGCCACAGGTGTTTGACAATTTATGTCTACCCAAGAACGGTGAGGACAGACATAAGTAATTCAAAAGCTAGAGCGTTAAGAAAAACTGACGTCGGCAGTCCCAGCAGGAATCGAACCCAAGGAATCTGCGTGGCAACCAAGTATTCTACCCAGAGCCACGCCTGGTCTCGGAACTGCTTTGGAAAAAGACCCTATGCAGCCGTAGTGTTGGTGAACCGTCAATTGTGGTTCCAATGCTGGCTATCTAATTTTATAAAGATTACATATGTACTCCTATGTGGCAGGCGTCATGTTGGGTTAACGTGAAGTGTATACTTAAGCGCCATCCACTGTAGTTGGTCCACGAAGCACTATCCAGGGCTATCATCATGGCAAGCACAAATGCTACATATCAGATTACCGCTTCTGGTGTAGATTTTACCCATGTTTCTATTGACGTCGTTACGCAACTCTAAACAACTGGTTATATGAAACATATGCGCCTGTTCAACATATGTCTGTGCGTACAACACTTTTACATATCTTTAAAGTCATTTCGTAACGTTTGGCTCAATCAGAAAATTACAAAACAGTTATCTTGCCTCCGTATGCTTCGCATAACATCGATTCCCATGGTACTTGGGATCTGCAAAATTTAAAAAAAATTAAATTGTTATGGTATACGTAATCTCGTGCCACCCAAAAGCAATTTTATGCTTGTTGACATGCTCTTACTAATTGGAATGCACATTTTATGGGAAACTAGCAAGTCAGGCATGCGGAACTAATTGTATCATCACGGTTGTTGGTTCTACAGCTAAAAGACTTGTATCAACAGCTAGAGTTCCAGCCGGACTGATATACACTGTTCACGAAATGCAATGCTCTGATCCCCTTTTAGAAGACATTGCTATTTGGAACTCTATTCTGTGCAACGCGTAATGTACGCTTGTAGAGACGCCTTTGAGTATTTTGTTCGCTATGATGTACATTACGCATATTTGTAACAAATACCATGTAAAGAAACATTCTCGTGGCTCTGTAGTGGAACACCTGCTTGCCACGCAGACGGTCTAGGTTCGAACCTCACTCAGACCCGGAAAGTTTTATTATTTATTTTATTTGCATTGTTCTTAAATGGCAGACATGCCTGTTACCTGGACGATATTGTCATATTTTCAAGCGACTTTTCAACACGTCTTCAGCGCCTCGAAACAGTGCTCGCTTGCCTCAGCTCGGCCGGTCTACAGCTCAACTTGAAGAAGTGCTGCTTCGGCGCTCGACAACTCCTAATTCTGGGCCATGTCGTCTCTCGGGATGGCGTTCTTCCGGATCCGACGAAACTTCGTGCCGTTGCCGAGTTCCCTTAACCGAAGACGATAAAAGAACTTCGCAGCTTCCTCGGCCTATGCTCTTATTTTCGTCGTTTTATTCGCAACTTTGCCTCCATCATATCACCCTTGACTGAACTTCTGCGCTGCAACCGTGACCTTTCGGGATGCTCACCGGCATGTGATGATGCATTCGCCACACTTCGTTGCCTTCTTACATCCCCTCCAATCCTGCGGCATTTTGATCCACTTGCACCGACGGAAATCTACACGGATGCTAGCGGTATCGGTCTCGGTGCTGTGCTCGCCCAGCGTAAACCTGGATTTGATGAGTACGTCGTCTCCTACGCCAGTCGTGCACTTACCAAAGCGGAAGCCAACTATTCAGTGACAGAGAATGAGTGACTAGCCATTGTACGGGCCATAGGGAAGTTTCAACCCTATCTTTACGGGCGCCCATTTAGTGTGGTTACGGAACACCATGCCTTATGTTGGCTTTCTTTTTTAAAAGATCCCTCCGGCCGGCTCACTCGCGGGCGCTCCGGCTCCAGGAGTACGACATTCATGTTATTTACCGATCTGGACGCAGAAATTCCGACGCAGATGCTCTGTCCCGATCACCCTTACCATATAAAGTCCAGTCGCCATGTTCGCCTACGCACGACGTGTCTGCACTTTGTGTCAGCGACATGTGGCGGGAGCAACAGGAAGATCCCTGGGTTGCTTCCATTCTGAACTTGTTGCATGGGCCTCCATCGCAATCCATTCCTAGAGGTATGTGCCGTGAAACACAGCACTTCGTTATCGAGGATGGTTTACTACGCCGAAGAAATTATCTCCCCGAAGGACGCCGATGGCTCCTGGTTATTCCCAGACATCTCGGCTCGGACATATGCGCCTCCTTTCACGCCGACCCACACAGCGCGCATGCTGGAGTGTTAAAAACTTACACCTGCTTGTTCCAGCGCTATTACTGGAGAGGAATGTATCGCTTCGTTCGTCGCTACGTCCGTTCCTGTATCGTTTGCCAGCGCCGGAACAATCCAATTCCCCGTTCTTCAGCTCCACTACAGCCCTTAGCTTGTCCTGCCAGACCCTTCGACCGTGTCGGTATTGATCTCTATGGACCTCTTCCAATCACACCTGCTGGACATCGTTGGATCATCGTTGCCGTAGATCACCTTATGCGCTACGCAGAAACTTCACCATTGCCTTCTGCATCGGCAAGTGACGTTGGTTCTTTCACATTACATGGCATCATCCTACGTCATGGTGCTGCGCGTGAGTTGCTCAACGACCGAGGACGCGTGTTTTTGCCGGATGCAGTTCAATCGCTTCTCAAGGAATGCCAAGTGATTCATCGGACCACCACCGCGTATCATCCTCAAACAAACGGCATCACAGAGTGGTTCAACAGAACATTAGTGGATATGCTGTCTAAGTACATCGCTTCCGATCACTCCAACTGGGACCGTGTTCTCCGATTTGGGACTTACGCGCATAATACTGCTGTACAGACAACCACCGCATTCTCTCCATACTTTCTCCTTTACCGACGCGAGCCCTCTTGCGTGCTAGACACCATCCTTCCTTACAGCCCTGACGTTGCTGAGTCGACGACGATGTCACAAGCTGCTAAATACGCGGAAGAGTGTCGCCAGATTGCCCGCTCCCTCACTACAGCTCATCAGCAACGCCAAAAACACCATCGCGATAGCCCGGCGCCTCCGGCATCTTATGCCCCTGATGACCTTGTCTGGCTTCGTATCCCTGTAACCTGTCCTGGTCTCTCAACGAAAGTTCTATCGAAGTATCACGGCCCTTACCGTGTGGTGAAACAAACATCACCTGTGAATTACCTCGTGGAGCCGCTTGCGCCGTCCACTGATCAACGACGGCGTGGATGTGAGACTGCTCACATAGGACGCCTAAAACCGTATTACGAACCCGCTGTCGTCTCCTGCCCCTAAATCGCCAGGTTAGCTATTTTCCGGAGGGGGAGAATATGTCGTGAAGAAGATGAGTGCGACTCCAAAAGGCAGCGGGTACTACTCAGGTAGAGAAGAAGGTGACGTTTGGTTGTCTCAGCGCTTAGGCAGGTTCCGCCATTACGTCGTAACTTGTCGTGACTGCTAGTTTCTTTTATAAAACAGTGCTGCTCCTAAACGCCTTGTTTTACTTGTAAAACACTTAAAACTGCTACGTCAAATATAAAGTGTGACTATCAGTGAAAAGTATACACCTCCTCACGTACATCATTCAACATCACAGTTGCGAGTTCCGCTTATAATTAGCGAATTCAGGCTTCTTTTTTTCGTCGTGTCGCTCTCATATTTTTCTAGTCACTTGTCCTGTGTTTTGGGCTGATTTGCAGTTTTCCCGCAAATACAATTACTTTAGAGAGCATCACATTCACCAGTACCAAATCTGCCGTTCATCAATAGCGCGTTTGTCGATGATTTTTTTGTAGTTGAGTGTTGAAGTCAAAGACACGTTGTGGGAATCAACAAGAGGCGTCATTCATTCAGTGGCCAATGTGAATTCAAGCAAATAAAGTCTATTCTTGAGACAAGGTCAAAAGTAAATATGTCCTTTCGTTCAATGTTGCGCATATTTTAGCTGTAGAGAATAATTAAGGTAATTTATCAACTCCCCTTCGTATCTCAGTGGCATTTTTATTATAACCAAAATATTTCCAAGCATGGAGAAATTCAATAAATGTCCGCTTCTGTGTGGCTTCTTCGCGGAAGTCGAGCTATTTTCTTGGGGCTTCTTTTGTGATGATTATGTACTTGTTAGGTCGATAGCATCTGTCATCTCTGCTCAATCCGCAATCCGCGTTTCAGCTGCGTGACTCATATTTTCGTTTTCTGCACCAATTTAAATTAAAGCGTGCTCGTTAGAAACATTAGCAATAATGGTGTCCCTCAAGACTTCTTCTCCATATGTTGACCATATGGGAGGCTTTGGGCCACGCGCACCATAAGCCATGAAAAGAAATAAAGGCAGATTCGTTCAACTTGAAAAATAGTTTTCTCTTGGGGAATTTTCACTGCATGGAAGTCTTGAAAAAATTTTATCCCAAGTAGATGTTCATTTTTGCGCTTAGTTGTACTTAACGCGGCTTTCAGCATAGCATTATAGATCTCAATGAAGAAGATGGAACTGCTTGTCGGCATAACTCGTATGTGCAATAGGTAGTACAAGGATTACACACACACACACACACACACATATATATATATATATATATATATATATATATATATATATATATATATATATATATATATATATATATATATATATATATATATATATATATATATATATCCCCGCATATGCCTCATTGACATTTTGATAATTTGGTGAGTTAGGAATATAATTATGACAAATTAATTTTCATTAACGAAAAAATTAGTAGCGGCTACTACAGTATACTGGGAACAATATGCACTAGGTCTGCTTCGCGTAACGCCGTTCCTCTTTTTTTAAATCGCGCTGCGTGATAGCTGGGACACCCTGCATATGATTTTATAATATAGAATGCAGTGAAACGAGCACATTGTTCTCACAAGAAAAACCATCTGTTCCCCTGTTTTGTTCTGAGCACACCTAAGAGAATGTTGCTTGAGACCAGAACGTTGGTATTCATTGCGTCGACTCTCTCTTTTGCCCTTGGTAAGGTAGACATGAATTTAGCTTCTCTGGGCGAGTCGTATTTAATGTGGCATAGCTTTATATGTACCTGGGTCAGGACAAACGAAGCGTTGAACAGTCACTGAGAGAAAGTAAAGTTTTATTCATTTCTACAATCATATTTGATATAAACGTATACCCAGAACGGACATAGTCGCATCTGAGGTGTTCGTCCGAGCTTAAACTATTAGCAAAATATGCGCGTCTTCACTGTTCATTGCCTAATAATAGTTTGACGGAAGTTTTCGCTCGACCGTTGTTGCAGAACTTCCCAAGAAATGTTGGTGACGAGATCAAGAAGCATGAAATGACGGCGCATAACCATTTAAGAAGATAATTACAAGAAATTTCTTACATAAAAGACACCAGCTATGTTTCCAGGCCACACAACACAAATATATATTATGCTCTTATATGCCTATGAAGGGTTCTTTGATAGAATTTGTTTGTATTTATGATGTTACCGCTGAATGCACCTTCCTAGTTTCAAAATATGCGTTGGCGATATACCACTACTTCATAAAAATCTAAACTAGGAAGAATGAAAAAAAAAAAAAACGTCGAAAGTGATCACAGACATCGTGCAAGCTTAGCGTTCCTTGGTAGCACGCATGAAAGATTTAGTTCGTCCGATTTCTTGTACTGTATTCATGATCTTTCATATTTCAAGGAGCCTGAATTTCATGTGAAGCCACCTTGGCGAGGACCTAGCCCTTGAGTGCGGCAGAGCTTTCGCTGAACCCTTGATATCGGCAGCGCAACACCATTGCCAGAAACCTCCTGTCACGCGTGATTGATGGAATCGCACACGGTGATGACCGTGTATATCTGCAAAAAATGATGTGACAACTTAATTTTAGTTCATTTCCTACAACATGGCTGCTTCTGTATTATTTCTCATATTTTTCAGGAATGCCAAGGGGTTGCCTCATAGTGCCACGTGCGGGCCGATGTGGCTTAACTGCACCGCGCTGGTACTATAACGCCACCAGCAAGCGCTGCCGACCCGTTATGTGGGGAGGATGTGGATACAGTGGAAACGTATTTAAAACATCCACGGAATGCGAGGGAAAGTGTGGACGTAAGTAGGGGAATTAGTCTATGATTTTGAAACCCCTTCTTTAAACGCTTATATCTAGTGTCAAGTGACGAATTTATTGATGTTTGTTAACTCTTGAAAAGAGCAGTAGCGCTTTATCAGGTGCTATGTACCTGTACCTGAAGGGGATCTGCAACAGTTTTTGAGCATGGTCAGAAAAGGCTGCCGATCGGTAGTTGAGGCTCCCGAGCACACACGAGCCAAGAGAGAGACAGAGATGAAGAGGAAGGCTGGGAGGTTAACCAGATATTAGCATCCGGTTTGCTACCAAGCACTGGGGTAGCACTCGAGCCAAATATTATAGGGTGGCACGCGGCCAGGAATTTACAATAAATTCTCAAAGTCAGCAAAAATCGCTTTCTCTTCTCTCGAGAAATGATGCTACATACTCAAAAATCACTGCGTCGCAGGCCCAAGTATCACGCCATTGGCTTATTTGAAAATGGCGCACTCGGAGCTACTGGGGCCGCCGCGGGAGGCCACGACTTGTCCACACGTGCGCGCGCGATCGCACTGAAAAGCCGCATGTTCGAAGAAAAAAAAAGAGAACTAGTGCTCAAGGTAACAAGGCGCGCATGACGTACCTTCTTCCCCCGTACCATCTCTCCCTGCTTAGCTTCCAGCGCTTTCGTCGGGATGAGAGAAGAGAGAAAGCAACTGAAGCGTGCGACAAATATCTGTAACTCCGCTCGTACTGGATGGATTCTAAAAATGTTTGCGGCGGTCAGTTCGTGAGGCAATCAGCTTCTTTAGTGATTCCATTCCGTGGCTACTTAGAAAAGTGTTGCAGGGCCCCTTTAAGTAAAGAAATATCAGACGTATATCAGAAACAATTGAACTCATACAAGCAATAGGTCATCGTAACAGCCAGCAGCTTCCGAGTTTGCCGAAAGGTCTTTACGTTGAACGTATGGTTCGACTCCCTTCCCCGAAATGATGCCGCCGAAACGCAAAAGACCTATCATCATTAAATGTAGCGCAAGAAACACGGACACAGAAAAGGAGCACACCTACACAGCACTGCATTTATTGATGGTATCTTACTAACTCGCCCAGCAAGACACCCTTCTGAAGACCTATCGTGGTGTCGTGGTGCAAAGCAATGCGCAAAATTTTGTAGCTCGAGACACTGACGCGTGCCCCCCCCCTCTCCCAACGCTTGTACAGAGGACATCTTAGAAGAAATTGGAGTCTCCGCTATAAGAGGTGGACGATGACTTGAGAAGGGTACCACCAGCTCGTGAGCCAGTCGTCTTTATTCGAACGAAAATCTGAACTGCCTGTGCCGTGTTGCAAGCACCCTCGTATTCAGTGCTTCCTTCTTCGTTTCCGTGAACCAGCCCGTGAAGGAGACGACGCAAACGTTTCATCAGCGCATATGCGTCCGTGGCTACATGCATGCAAATTGGTCTGTGGTGTTAGCTTTCTAGCATAACAGAATGTGGGGTTGTATATGTGGCAATATGTTTATTCTCTCACCGAATAGGTGTTAGACACAGCTGCCAAGGTGGGCAGGTCCTCAACTCAGCGCAATGCTGAGCAGTACTCCACTGGTGAGACGGACCAAGCCAGTTCCCCTGGCAAGATTTTTTCATTATGCAACGTATCAGGTATGTCCCGAAAAATGCTTCGCATTAAAGTATATGGAACGCCTATTGTGACGAGTACGGGACGAAAGCTAGCTTTTCTTCTGACCACATCATGTTGCACTTGGAACTGTAATGAAAAATATATACAGGGTGCCCCAGCTATCTTTAGTCAAAGTTTAAAAATATGCCGACACACGCAATGACGACGCGACCAAATGCACGTTGCTGACTGTTGCCTGGAGTGAGTCAGACTATTTCTGTGTTCTGATTAATTTCTTAATTAGGCCATTTTAATTAACTAACTTTTGAAGCTACCACGATCTCCAAGAAATTCATATGAGAAAGATGTAGATTGGCTTGCAAAACATCCGATTAGACAGTTTCAAACTTTATATTTGTTAATTTTTATCGTTTTTCTGCTAACTACAAATGCCCGCGAAATTTAAAAAAAAATACCACGCCAGAAGTACAGCTTCAGACAGCGAAGCAGCTGCCCGGAGCCAACCAGCTCGGACCTTCGACGAGACCCTAGCCCAGAAAAGCGTCACGTTCGACGGCTCTCCTCTCTCACGCCTGAACTTTTTTTATCGTGTTATATCCATAGTAATTTTATTCATCGCGTATTGTTTTTGTTGTTTATATGTTAGCACTGTGTTCGTATGCATGATGTCGCGTATATTTTTTATGCGGGCTGGGTAATTCGGTGTATTTTGAGGGGTTTGTCACCACGTGGTGCGCGTTGTGTGTCGCGTAGTGGTAGCGAGGTCTCTCGCGCGTAGTCTTGCATTTTTGTCTGTCTGGCGTGCTTTTATATTGTAGTAAATTGGACAATTGTTGGTATATTCACTGCCGTCCGACTCTTGCCCCTGGTCGGCGTTCGATGAAGTGTGGAACTATCGCCGGTCACAGTCGAACCATTTACGTGCATGCGGAGTGGCTCCGTTGTCTACCCATCCCTTCAAACGGAGAGTGCGGGTATCTTAGAAATCTTGCCCACCAATTCCTCAAAACCTTTCAGCATCTCCTTTGACGAAAATGTAGTGCGGGGTTGTGCTTTCGAGCGCAGGCAAGCGGCATGTTCTGCGATTTTAAACGTAATATTAAGCTCTAGTACTTTTCAAGGCATTCACGCCTACAATATTAAGAGGTTTCGTCTTCAAAAATTAGTTAATGGCACGGTGTTGCTGAACACCTGACCAGAACTTGGTGGCCTCATTCGAGTGTTTGATATCCCGAAATTTATTTGGACACAAACGTGGAGCTGCACAAAATGCTTAGTATTGGCACGTAAGTGAAGAGTACTTGCGGCAATGTCCTTTACGTCCCAGACGAGGGTTTAACGGTAGCTCAAACAGCTAAATTTTAGAATATGGCTGCACAGCCCACATTTAATTATAGAGAGCAGGATTCCCCCCATTTCAGTATTGGCTTGACTAAGCGTAGCAGTTTCGCTCGTAAAGCATGATTTTTACAAGATTATAATAGCGCATATAGTTACAATAAGGGATGGATGAACGATAGTGCAGGTGATACTTTCTAAAAGAAGACTTTGCTTCTTGGAACAACGCTTGTCCACGCCCCTACCAAAGCTCTACCAGAACGACAGAGGGGAGTTCAGGAAAATGAAAATGAAAGAAGCGGATTACGACTGACGCGCACTACAGAGACGACGCTTTTTACCATTGTAATGGCTTACATACCTGAGCAGGTCCCGCAGCCTGTACAGCCCGTACTGTATAGATTATGGACTTGCATGACAAGGTGTCTCGATGTTACAATAAAAACAGTTACAATGTCCACGCTAGAACAAACGCGAAAGACGCCCTCAGACGGAGTAACTAGGAAGTTTCGCGTTTGCTCCGTGTAGCGTATGCTGGAATGGAAGCCCGCCGGTGTTGTGTAGCGGATGCTGGAACGGAAGCCCGTAGGAGATGCTGCCAACCCTGAAGGTACTTATTTCAGCACTTGGAAATGTGCTCCATCAAGAAAATCCCTGTCCCCTTCGTGGGGAACCATGTAGCGCAGATGCCAAAGGCGACAATACGAAGAGCAGTGAACCACGGTCTCTGTAACGCGATACCGCCCTGCAGATGCGTGGTCGGTCAGCCGTGCTACCACTAGAAAGGAAGAGCATTAAATGCCTGGGTAGTTTGAGACGCTTTATTGACCTCCTCTGGCCGTTGTGACGGCACCCATTGGCTTGCGCGCATACCGGATTGCTACCATTTAACCCGCCTCGTGAAAAGAAATGTTCAGGGTCATCGCGTGAGATGTTTGTTTACGCTACCCGCGTTCTTGGTTCAGAAGTGCTTCTTCCACGATGCTAAGTCGCTTCGCCTTCTTTCTCGTCCTCCACTTCGCCTCTCGATGTCTTTGCATTACGCGACATACCGCGACGCCGATTTCACAGATGGGGCTTACACGGTTCCACGAAAAATTAGTTTTTCCGTCTCTGAACGCAACAGTCATCCACAAAACTCATGTCGCAAAGCAGGACATTTGTATTTTCTAGCGGAAGTTTGCAAAGGGTCCTAGTGACGACCCTATCCTGGCTTCGTTTGATAATTCACATTGACACGCTGCTTTAAATGTAACAAGGTCGATGAACTTTGTCCATCTGAAGGTACGAGGTGCAAGTTCTCCTCTGCTTTCCACAGCAGCGGTGATGCTTTATTATTTCTAAATCGCAGCGGTGGAAGAAGGGAGCTTAAGATTGACTTGTCTAAAATTTCTATACGGTACGTTTTCGTACCGTATAGAAGTGTCTCCAAAGAGCGAGTGACTATGCGGTGCCCCGTCTACTTATTCGAGGAAGCCGTACACTCCTCAAGACGCTGCGTGTTAGTCCGATTGATTTCCACGTATGAAGCAAATGCAAAGCCCTTTTTGATACGGCGGAAGCACTGTATTGGAAATATTTTAGTTTTTAACACAAAAGTGTTTCACACCGGGGTCCGCCGAGACTTTACTGACGTATTTCCGTTACAGATACACTTTGTCAAATATACACTAAGGGTACTTACTCACTAGCGGTACAAACGCGCGCGGCAAGCGCGTTCGTGGCAGGCACGTGTGTTTGTTTTCCCATTCGCGTTTTACGTGAGGCGGCTGCAATATCTGGAGTATGCAACAACTCGGGACTGCAGGCATGGCTGCCGCGTAGCGTGAAACATGAATGAGAACACGAATGCATGCACCTGACGCGAACGCGCTTGCCATGCCCGGCTTGTCGCACGCGTTCTTGCCACCAGTGAGTACGTACCCTAAGAGATAACCATGAAAATACAAAAGAAAAAGTTTTTCGCCAGGAATGGAGCGCACGACCCCTCGCTCCGCGACACGCGGTGCTAAACGACTCAGCTATGAAGCGTAAGATCCTCAGCATACTAACAGCGAGCTACTTATATACACCATTTACCATTAGCGGTACTCAGAGCTCGGTGGCACTTCAGCGTATTCTCCTAATTACTAGCAAGATGGCACGAAGAGTGCGAAGGGTGCGCTTTAAAGGTCGTCGTCTCGCTTGGTGCGATGCGCGCACTCGTCCCACCTATAACATCAATACTTTGCCCTACAGGGCGTGGGCGCCCATGCGCGCGCACTTATGTCGTGATGCAGGTGGTTTGTACATCTTGTGCTTTCACCGCAAAGCTTGTGTTGAAGTTAAAGAGTGCATAAATGTCACTGCGCTCGCTACAGTGGTCGCGCTTGCGAAGAGAGCACGCTGCTCAAACATAAAGAACTAACAACTGTGACAGATGTTCGTTCGTACTCGTCCTGTGTACACTTGTACTTTCGTTTCATGCGTCCCCTCTTTGTGTCTGAGCAGTGGGCTTTAAGTAACGAGCTGTGACAGTTCGCACTCATCCTATGCGTGTTATTTTGATGTGTCCTTTGTGCTTGAGCAGCACGCTGTAAGTTTTGAGCTGCTTGCTTTTCTTCGCTTAGCATTCCAATTTGTAGCTGTTGCATTCATTGCTTCGCCCTTGCGGCAATACTGAGACTTTTTTATGTGCTTGTTGATTACATATTTGCGCGGGGCTCACGATACGGTGTGTCCAGGTATGTGTTGACAACTTAAGCTACTATACCGGTTAAATCATTATCATGGGCGTTAGTCATCGGGATGTAGATGTACTACCATGGGCGTCAACGTGGGTGCATTGATGTCAAACTGTGCTATAGCTACCAGACACCAATAGACATTGCAAGAGCTTCGATATATCTATGCGCAATAAACGCTGAACTACCATGTAAAGGCACGTTCCACTTTCGTGTTATACCGATTCTTATGACGGAGGGATGAGCAATGTTTTTTTCTGAAATCTGGTGCCACAAGTTCACTAGTTGTTTTGTTTCATTTTTCTTTTATTTCACATTTTAATTGAGCCCTAATGGTGGTATGTAAATTTGTTCTACTGAATATCGTCATGTTAGGGGCATTTCCAGTACACAGATTTTCTCAGGCACTGTTAACCTTAATAGTACAATACACCAAATGCAACCTTAGCACTTTCGCAGAGAATTGAAACATCTTTCAAGTGCGCAAATATTGCGAGGCTGATTCAGTGGGAAAACTACGCCCGCCTCTCTGTCCCTCTGTAACGTAGACGATCATCGCCATAAAGAAATAACCACATAAAGCAAAACAAGCTTTCTTCGCCGGACAGGGCTTGAACCCGGGCCCCCACTTTCCGCAGGCATGTGCCGCAACCTCTGAGTTATACACCCACCTTTTTTTTTCTGGAGTGGGCACCCACGCTTACTTAATGTGAATAAATCTGAACCATTTCAGCACGTTGTACCTGCAGTTCAAAGCCAATGTAATAAGAAAACAATTTCTGCCATAAACAGGTTGAATTTGATGGTAGTAGAATAAAAGCCATAGGCGGAACGAGCTTAAAGTTTTTATGGAGGATTGGAAATATTAGGGAACATCGAACTTAGCGTAAAGCTTGTGCCAAACATGCATTTCGGTGGTCGGTCGAGCGCTACGAAGATGATGAAAGGTGGCACGCCGATTCCACCCGAAGACTACGTTCAGGGGAGTAATACTACCTACATTAAAACGGTACGCTTATCTATCACCTGGACAATTTACAAATGAGATTCTGTGTGGATTTTTTTAGTTTCTTAGTCGACTTTTTTTCTTTTTATAAAACAAGTTATTAAGCAAGAACGTTGCAAGAAGGAACACGCGATGTTAAGGTACTATCACCAACTGCATGCGTGAGATGCTGCGCGGTCACATGTTTTGTTTTACTTATTAATATCTGCCCTTCTGACAGGCTCTTATCAGGCGGGCCACGACCGTTGCCTTATGATGCCACGAAATCAAAACTGCAGCAACGCAAAAGCTTCTGTTTTAATGTGGAGTTTTCACATGAATACAATGACCTGCATTGCTACGTATTATAATGGCTGTGACGGAAATAAAAATCGGTACAGGACCTGTAAGATGTGCTACAAGGAATGCTTGCGTAAGTGAAAAGGCTTATTCATGCCTGCACGGTAATAATTTGTTTTGCGCACTCTTTAAGTTATTTGCTCGAATCGACTAGCTGCGACCTTCCTTCGTGTACTTGTATTGCTAAAATTTTCAAAGATCACTGTGAGAAAGTGCTGATGCAGAAGACCCAGGTAAGCTTTCGGCTACTTGTGCTTAGTAATGGCGGGAGGTGGAGGGGAATACGCCGTTCAGTTATTTTTTTCTAAAAAGTATTGTACCTTAAAATAAAATATTCTTCAAATAACTTGTGTCGATGATAGCATTATGGTGAATAATTATTTTGATGTTTAGACCGGTTCGAAAAACGGCAGCTGAAAATTAAATTTGATAAAGCTTGTACAATGTCCATAATGTACAACTTCAAGAGGCCACCAAGTACAACATGCATATCTTAAACTGAGCATGAGAGTATTCATACTTGGGCAAATAATATGGACTATAGAAAGACTAGTTAACTCTTTCAGCGTTTCTTTTTTTGCTGCTCTTTGAAGTGTGATACGCCTGCCATATATCTACTTGCTTATAAAAGTTTTGTTTGCCCAGTGGCAGATTATGTGAGATCAACTTGGAATCCATATCCACAGGCTGATAATTAGAGGTTAGAAGCAATAGTTGCGAAGAACGCCGCTGGATTTACATATCACTTCTATGGCTGAACGTCACTGTTTAAGTATCGAAACAAAGTGTGTTTCTGTGCTGTTAGTGGAAGGTCTGTGCAACATGATGATTATAATGTACGGGGTGTAACGTCTCAAAACCACGATATCATTATGAGAGACACCGTAGTGGAGGGGTCCGGAAATTTTGACCACCCGGGGTTCTTTAACGTGCACCTAAATTTAAGTATACAGGCCACGAGGATTTTCTCCTCCATCGAAAATCAAGATATCTAAATATCCAGATATTTCTGCACACATCAATATATTTATAATATATTGACGTGCGTCGTAGGTTTCATCACACAATTACGTCATTCCTACGCCACTAAGGCGGAAAGTCATTTTACCTATCTCTTTTCAGTATTCATCTCAGCCTAGAATGACTATACATTGAATAATCTTTTTAGTGACTGTCTGAGAAGTATTACCGCAAGAAATAAATAAAAAAATACAAGCAACCAGACGAAGAGACACGCTGTTTCTTCTGTTCGTCGTTTTATTCCGCGCTAACATGTCGTAGCCAGTTATGTACGACCAACTAGCCCAAAGTTATTTCTGTTAAAATGTATTTGTCAGCAGTGGCATATGGATTCACTGGCACCGTTTGATAAACGTCCACCCTCTGAGTTCATTTGTTCTTTTGAAATTCTCACCTGTCACGTTTCTGTTTCGTCACTAAGTGCTTGTTCTCTATGATAGAATGTCCATGCACCCTGTTATAATCCTGGCAAGTGTATGTCGCTGTAACCTAAAGGAACATTACAAAAGTACACTACGAAGGATTTATGGAAGCGCTTAGAGCAGTGGTTTCTCGATTAAGGGGCCATGATGCCATTTTTAGGGGTCCACAAAGCCCATCCTTGGGGGGGGGGGGGGGCGTTTTTTGGAGGCACGCTATGAAAACTGGCCCTTTCTAATTTTTTTTTAATGCTTCGCCGCATAACGCATTTGCATTGGGGCAGAGCTCACCTATGTTTTCCCTCTTCATGAAATGGATGTAAAGGTTTTGTTTGCAGTTTTCTACGATATATGCTCGTTAGCACACTTTTTTAGGCTTGCATATTTATAGAGAGAACATAGCTAGAAACAGGTTGAATGTGGTTGCAGAATGCACAAATTATAGACAAGATGTTCAGATCGAATAGGCGGCACACTATAGTTTGACCATTCTTTGCCAGGGAGAAATAAAATATACCTAGAATGACAGAAAGCTGAGCTAGTTGGTAAGAATTCATTCTAAAAAGACAGGGCGCGCAAACATGGGCACAAGAAAGAAGTCACGACACCACAACCGTCGACTAACAACTGAAGATGCGCATAACGGCGGAAAAGACAGAAGGCACGAAAACTTGTCTGTGCATGCCCATGCAATATGCGAACCTATCAAGCCGGCGCGCGTGGTGGTTTACGTGAAAGATAACTGTTACCATTTGATTTGATTTTTATGCAAGTAATTGACGGTTGCCTCACGCATGCGCTACCACTATGATCGATATGCCATGCCTCAATCATAAAACGCGTTTCGTCATTCCTAGGCCGCTATTCCTATCGGCAAAAAGCAGCCGAGAGTGTCCATATAATTGCTATCGCAATAAAAATCCACACCGCTGAGCCGCTGCATGGAGCGCCTTACGCGCGCTTTCATCCATGGCAGCGGTACCGACTGCGCGGAGCGCGCGCCTATATCAGCGACCCCTGGGGCGGCATTGTGTTATCACGAAGTTGATTGATGTGGTTCTTTTTCGCGCGGCGCCACACAGATGGCGCACCTAAGCTTCGACTGTGCACTACCGCGCGGACGGATCGAAGACGGACGGAAATTGTGAGGTCTTAAGGTGCTTCGCCCCTAAAAACGCGTCAGATGATGAACCAATTAAGCTGCGGTGGCCGTCGTCCTCCCGTCTACTTTATTTAGTATTTCTGTACGTGTAAACCTGGGAGTGTTGGCACTGTGTTCGGATAACATTAGGCGGCGAGCAAAGAGTTACTTCGCAAAACGGATGTACCTTTTCCGCTATAATGGAAGAATAGTGGGTTGTTATAACCGGTACCGGTGGCAAGCTATCATCGAAAAACGCCCCCATTAATGTTTCAACTATAAATTACGAAGGCAAACAAAGAGAAAATTTAGAAATTTGGGCAAGCTGGCACTGATTCGATCATTTGTTTTAAGTTACACATGCGGAGAAGGAGAGAAGAAACAACCGCAGGAGAAAAGAAACAATCTGTTCAATCTGGTTCTTGCATTTGGTCTCAGAGGGGGTGGTCGAAAACCGAAAAAAAAAACCCTTAATAATCCACTTGCTTCGCTCAAGAATTGAGCGAAAAAGCAGGGGGCGAGCCTCGTCGGTGTCGCACAGATTTTCGCCGAGGCGAGTTATTCTAAAAACTGTTTCCGCTTTACTGTAGGGAACAGTGTGGCTGCACCAGCATGACGTAGTTTTTTATAGCGCACGAAAAAAGACTGACAGAGAAACATGCCTTTCTCTGTCCGTGTTTTTTCATGCGCTATAAAAAACTACACTATGACATACCGACACGCCCAAAACGCTACGTTACTAGCATGACAACATTCGGTCGGAACCTCAAGATAGTGACCAGAGAGCGAATGGTGATTCTCACCGTAGCAATCTGAAATAAAACAGTGCCCGCGACAAAACACGCAGCCTGTATAAGGAGGCATTCGCGAGCAACCACAGAGGAAATAGCAATCGACAGAAGGTGCCGTAGCAATGCACTGGCGTGTCCCAACCTCTCTCGCTTTTGCAGAATCCGGCGAATCCACTGGAGCCAAGAGAGAAGCATTCCCCTATTTAGTTTCTGCCGTTGCGTTTTCAGAACGCAGCATACTGTAAATATCAAATAGACTTCTTCTGCACCTGCAGTATTCATGTTAAATTTTCTTTTGGAACAGAATACGCAAAAAGAGACGCAAATTTGTATCAATTTACTGTCTTTTTTAACGAAGCGTAGGTGTAAGTGTTTAGGGCGGCGCCAGAACTAATGTGAACATCTTGAAGAAGCGCGGAAACTAATTTCCAACTACATTGGCTTTTTCACAATCACACCGCTTCTCAAGTGTGAACGTAGCCTTTACCTTGTTTTATTTCCTCTTCGTCAGCGTTGTATCATGCTGCCTCTAACAAAATAGAATAGACTGGAAGAGTGACCCCTGCAATTATTTTTGTCTGTTTTGGGACTGACCTCAAGATTTTTGCCGATTATTGCGCGTTTGACACGCGCCATTCAGAATTACCTAGGTATAAATAATTATATTGGCAATTAACAAATATTCTCACAATGCTTGAGTGGTGCAGCTTATGTCTTTTACCGAAATTCTTTTGAAGCTCAAAACAGCTATGGAAGTTTATACAGTATATACGTGCATATGTCGATCACTATAACTATATAGCACGCGTTTTTTTCTCTCATTTCAGTCCATACAACGAAGCTGCCATTCTGTACCAACAATCCACCAAGAAGACCACCGAGTCCGCAACGTCCTGGAGGATTTATACAGAAGCGACCAAAGCTGTAAGGGCCAATAAATTGCACCGAGACGAATTTGGAGAAAATATATGTGTTTGCTGCCACATTGATGCATGTATATAATTCCAGTTATAGAGATTTCGGGACAACTTTGGTTTGCCTTGGGAACACGCTTGGTTACTCTGATTGAAACAGTTATGTCGAGCTCTCCTCTCAAGTAATAAAAGTTACACAACAATTATCGAACAACATCGTATTGTTCCAGTTTGCCGCATTAAAATATGCAGCGTAATGTCAAAGATAATGGAGAAAGGCTCAACAACCCAGGATTTGCAGATGACACAGAGTTCTTCGGTAATGATAGTAATGAATTGAAAAAAAAGGATTGAAAAATTAAACTATGGAAGCATTAAAGTAGGCCTCAAAATAAATATGACGAAGACAAAGATGATATGAAATAGCCTGGCGAAACAGAAGATAATTAATATCGACAACCACACCTTAATTTGTGTACAAGAATATGCATACCTAAGAAAACAACTAAATGGAGAGCCGAATGATGCAATAAATTTATGGGCGAGAGAACGAGCACGGAGAGAAAGAAAGAGAGAGAGGTAGATGAATAAGTAAAAAGAAAGAGAAAGAAGTGACTGCCGAAAGAAAGTTTTGGCGAGGCGAGATTTCAACCTGTGCACCCCTGAACGGCATGCGAGAGTCCTAAGCATTCGTCTGTATGCGCACGCGGGCATCGCGGAGCGTATCCGTGTTTAGTATAGCGCAGAGGTGGTGGGAAATGGAAGTGAGTGTTGGGAGGAGAGATATGAACACTAAGCGGACGGAAAGGTGGATGAGAGAAAGAGTACAGAAAGAGAGACAGAGAGAGAGAGAGAGAAATAAATAGAAAAAGAGAAAGAGAAATAAAAAGAATAACCAGATGGAGACATAGAAGGCGAGAGACTGACTGCAGAGAGAAAGAGAGAGAGAAATAAATAATACAAAAGAATCAATGAAAAAGATAGCAAGCGATGGACCGACTACGCAGAAAGGGTTATAAAGAAAAACACATAGAAAGAAAAAAAGAGAGAGAAAAAGAGAGAAAGGACAGGAAGAAATAGAGAAAAGACAGAACGAAGCCGGAAGAAATAGACAGGGAAAGAAAGAGTTTGAAAGCAGCACTGAAACCGATCAAAAGAAAGAAGGCGAGGGAGCGATTACACAGAAATGCACTTATAGAAACAGATTCACAGAAAGATAAAAATAAAGAACAGAGAAGAAAGGGAAGAAATGGAGAAGCTACAGAAAGACAAAGAGAAAAAAATTGAAGGACACACTGTACATTCCAAAGTGTGTTCGGCGAAAGCGTGTGGCCATTCCACTGATTATCCCATGTCTTTTTTATTTTACACTCTCAGTGGGATAATACACAAACCGAATGGGTGCGTGTTTTCTTCTTTAATTTTTTTACCGCGAATCGCAGCGAGACGCGGGACTCATCTTCCTCCGGCCGCATGCGTTAGTATTTTCTCGCGCCTTGCGCATCGTGCAAACGCCATCCGCGTTCCAGCTCTTAAATTGACGGACCCTTTGTAAATTGGAAAGTGTATTCCGTGAACGCCTGGGTCCATTGAGACGGTGTCCGTCAGAATCATTGCAAACTCTGGGCACAGCGACGCTACGCAAGCAAAGCGCGAGCGCTATAGAGTCCGAGGCGATCGGCGTTCCGTCTGCGCATCCCGGCGGCCACCTGGTTCCGTGCCAGAGCTCGGATGGACGGACGGACGGACGGATGGACGGACAGACGGATGGATGGACGGACGGATGAACAGACAGACGGACGGACAGACGGACGGACGGACGGACGCCGGACGGAGGTCGGACGGAAACCGGACGGACGTGAGCATGAGACATTAAAGGCTTTCGTCTTAAAGATTACACCATCTCCCGCTAAAGGGAACCATGTGTAGATGCGAAGCAGCGGGCGCTAACGCTTACACTGGCGGCGGCGTTGACGCTGGCGCTCATCGCAGCGTTGCACAGGAGAGAAAACTGGGGAGACGCAAAGCACGCAGTGATGGAGCGGTGTTTCCTACTGGAACATGCCAATCGCTGCTAATGGGCAATGAGAGACAGAAGACTCCGACTGCACACAGAGACCCGCAGTCCGCTTTTAGTTAACGCGCACGCTGCGAATTTTTCATCGTTCGACAACGCACAGGAGAAATCTCCCACCGGCACCACCTTGCAGGTCAAGATCCATTGCCATATATATGGGGTGGCCAGTGAACGGTTGTGCAGCGCGAGCAGTCGGTTTTTTCAACCAAGAAACTCGCTAGCAGACGCTGCCTGCGTCGGCGTTGCGTGGCGAGAGAGGGGGGAGCGTAGGAGAGGAGAGGGGGGAGGGTACGCGCATGCGCATTGGGGGGTGTGGTTGCCGCGGGGGGAGGGGATGCCTAGAGGAGAGAGATGGGGGGAGGGGACGCGCATGCGCAGTGAGGGTGTAGACGCCGCGGGGAGGGATGCCTAGAGGAGAGAGAGGGGGAAGCGTAGAAGAGGACAGGGAGGGGCAGGGGACGCGCATGCGCAATGGGGGGTGTAAGCGCCGCGGGACGTATGCCTAGAGGAGAGAGGGGGGAGGGTAGGAGAGAGAGGGAGAGGGGACGCGCATGCGCAATGGGTGTGTAAACGCCGCGGGCGGGAGGGATACCTAGAGGAGAGAGGGGGGGAAGCGCAGGAGAGGAGGTGCGTGAGGAGGGTTTGCGCATGTGCAGTAAGGGTGGTCAGGACGCACACCACCAGCACTACCGCCGGACGGACGGACGCCGGACGGACACCGGACGGATGGACACCGGACGGACGGACACCGGACGGACGTGAGCATGAGACATTAAAGGCTTTCGCCTTAATACACAGAGAAACAGAAAGCAATACACACACAAAAAAAAATGAAAAAAAAACATGCCTGATCCCTCTGTCAAAGGAATCGGTATAACACGAAAGTTAAACGTGTCTTCACAGAGGTATTTGAGCGTTTATTGGGCACTGTTTCGCCACAAGGGCAAAGGAATAAATGCTACAGCAACGAATTGTAATGTCACTCGAAGAACGGCAAGCAGCTCGAAACTTGCTGCGCGCACCTTAAGCCGAAAGCACGCACGAAATGAGCATACACAGGACGAGCGCGGACTAACTGTCACAGCTTGACACCTAAAGCGCACTGCTCTAACACAAAGACGCATGAAACGAACGCACAATAATACACAGGAGGAGCGCGAACAACTGTCACAATTGTTACTTCGTGTGTGAGCAGCGCGCTCCCTTCGTAAATGCGGCCGCTGCGGTGGGCGAAGTGACCTTCGTGCACTCTTTAACCACTGTAACTTCAAAGCAAACTTGCGGTTTAAGCACAAGTCGTACGCCGCAATGCCCCGAATCACGAGATAAGCGCGCTCGCACGAGCGAGCCCCGCGGAGGCGCGCGCTCATTGCAGCGAGAGTGCTCCCGGTGAACTCGCGGTCATTTTGCTCGCTTGATATACACCACAATTGGTGTTGGGTGACGTGAATGTATGAGAAACATTGAATGTATGAAAAAAGTCACAGTTTCGCCGCAAGGGCGAAGCAATGAATGCGATAGCAACAAATTGGCATTTCACGTGAAGAACGGCAAGCAGATCGAAACTTGGAGCGCACTGCTCAAGCGCAAAGGACGCACAAAACATACGTCCCGTATATATAGGCACTGGATCTTGACCTGCAAGGTAGTGCCGGTGGGAGATTTCTCCTGAGCGTTGTTGAACAATAAAAATTCGCAGCGTGCGCGTTAACTAAAAGCGGACTGCGGGTCTCTGTGTCCAATCGGAGTCTTCTGTCTCTCATTGCCCATTAGCAGCGATTGGCAGGTTGCAGTAGGAAACACCGGTCCTTCACTGCGTGCTTTGCGCCTCCCCAGGTTTCTCTCCTGCGCAACGCCGCGATGAGCGGCAGCGTTAACGCCGCCGCTAGTGTAAGCGTTAGAGCCGGCTGCTTCGCATCTACACATGGTACCCTTTAGCGGGAGATGTTTTAATTTTTTATATGCAAGACGCTGCTACAATAGACTGCCGCCTGAAGCTCTTGATTATCACACCGGCACTATTATGGTCACGAGTTGAAGCGCGGCTTTGCCAGAATGAACCATCTTGAGCCAAAGTTCGCGTGTCAGTCAGATTGATTGACAGACGCCCACATCGAAGATTGGGTCCACAGACCACGTCTGCTCTTGCTGAGGAGCAGACGCCGTCGGTGGACCCAACGCCGCAACACTAGCAAGCGGGATGATTCAGCAATGACATGAATCGCACAGACTATGCACGCACGGACGAAAAATTAAATTCTCTTTCATCAGGGCGCTACGACGTCTGTCATTCAATTCGCAATCAATTTCACAGCACTCACAACGTACCACTCAGAGTCGTGTTGCCGCCTTGAAGCAAGCGACCGCGACGTCATATGCGGCGAGAGCTCCTATTTGTTTGTTTGTAGAGACATTGTTTCTACCGATTAGTCATTACTGCTGAAAAATGTACAGACGCATATTGTAAGTGACAATAACCTGTCCATTTATTTATCTTTATTATTTGATAGAAACGATACGAACTGCAGGAGAGTGCTGTGTGTGCGACCTTGTTGCCTTCGAACGTGGCAAACTCCATGCGTCTGGTGTCACCAAAAAACATGCCCGAAAATGCACAAACGCCCACGAATATGCCTGCGGGAGGCGCGATGTTCAGTTGTGAAAGAGTTAGCGCGGAAATCACGCTTGCGTTGCCGCGCTGCTGATATCTTGCTTAAGTGGCGGTGGTGAGACCGTCGTACGCGGTGTTCTTTTGAATACCGACATGTGTTTCGAATACCCCACATGCGTTTGTCACGCCATGGGCATTCTTGTAGCCTCGTCAGTTTTAAGGAGTAGTGCAACACGATAGGGACAGAGAGGAAGGACACATGCGCAGCGCCAACTTGCAATTGAACGTTTTATTTGCGATCACACGTAATAGTTCTACATTAAAACTAGATCTAAAATAAAACCGAAACAACATCTAACGCACAGTACAAAACATGCACGCACGTGTCGTCACTGATCACACAACAGCTTGCATCAGCCGACGTCAAAGCGATGACTCAAGAAACTACTATTCTTTATGCGACAAAGCTAAAGCAAGCACACTTACAGGTTTTTCTTTCATGATATCTAATTCATATACTTCTATTATTTTTTCTCTTGGATTTCGGTCGTGGGCTCTATTGAGAATACGGGAGTCTTCGAACACAGCAACCACAATTCTGGCAGTGAATGCCCAGATGTCCTGATACAGCTTTTTTCACATTTTACATGGGTTTTCTAAGCATTTCGTTAATGCACCTGATAGTCGGGCCTATGCGCAAGCGTTCACATATCACAGGCATACAATACACAATGCCTTGACTATAGTTAACAAGTCTTTCTCACTGCTTTATGACACAATCAGGCTACTGGCTCCAGTCCGCGTTAACCTTTTTCCACACACCTTACAATAGTTCGGGAGCAAAAAAACAACGTCACTACTGGACTTTCTCGCAATCCTTCACAAACTGTGCGAATGGCATACGTGTAGGATACCACAGCAACCTTTAGTGGTGACGGTCTGCTCTCTGGTGTTCGCCCCGCCCATTCTACTGACATGTTCAACGACAGCAGCCAACATACACAGGGTGTAGCCACAATCAATAAACAGTTAGCCTGGGCCCTCAAACTTGCTTCACGCTTATGGTGAAAAAACTTTATCAGTTAATTTAGGAAACAAGATTTTATTACGGTGTGCTTTACCAGTTTCGAGTGAGCAGACGTAAATAGAAGTAGTGGCCAACGTCTTCGCGGTGAGCAGCTCGAACACACACCTCTTAATGTAAAATACAGCCGCAGGTCTAAAAATTTTATGAAGTGGTCCTTAGGCACTTCAAGCGTCAGCGCCAAAGGATCAATAGTTATTTTTGGTTTAACGTCCCAAAACCAAGATATGATTATAAGTGACTTGGGGTTCGTTAAAGCTAACTCTAAGTGCACGGGCCTAAATCATTTTCCCGTCCATCGGAAATGCGGCCGCCACGGCCGGCATTTCCTCCCGCCACATTGGGGTCAGCAGACGGCACCACAACCGTGGCAGGTAGCGTTAGAAGAGGCAACTTCATTATGAACAAGGCGGAACGTCGAACTACGGCTAGTTCGACGTTCCGGGTTCTCGTTAGTGTCAGCTTCTTCGCGGCTTGAGATTGGGTCCGTGCTCCGTGGATCGTCCGGATCATGACGAAGCAGCACCTTCACCAGATGTCACGTGGTCGTGACGGTGACAAAGGCAACAGTCGGCGTGTCAAAGAAGAAACTATTTATTTGGCCGAACTTGTGGCCGAGAAACTGAAGGTAAGACTACATCAATACACACTGGCACTGCTAGCGGCGAACAGAACGTCGGCCGTCGAAAAACTGACAAGCGATGAAGTGCGTCGGCTTTTATAACTGTATCACCAAAGATCCCAGCGTTATCGCTAGTGGCCGCGTAAGTTCCAGAACTCCTAAGTTCGCGTTGAGCACGTAATCTGATCGGAAGGTTCTAACATTTTTTAGATAGTTCCCAGTCATTCGGGCGCGCTTTGAGCAAGGCAGAAGTTACATTGCAATGGGACGGTAACACGAATATTCTGTGTATATATATATTCGGTAACACGAATATATATATACACGAATATGGGACGGTAAAACGAATATAGAAATATAGGACGGGGCGTGGCATTGCCCCGCTTGAAAAGGCATCGTCCCGATGCTTTAACAAAATATGGAAGTATAATAATAATGCAAGAAAATACAATGAGCACTAAGTACAAGCAATCAAGCACAATAGGAAAGCAACGACAACAAAAAAGTACAGTCCTCAGGTTTTTTAACGTGCATAAAACGGCTTGAGGCGCACGACATGGACGAGCCTTCGGGCAGGATCCTTGTTTCGGCGTAGCGGGTGAGGTAGTCGGTAGCTACTACGATCCACTTCTTTCCGACAGTCGACGTCGGGAACGGCCCCAGTAGGTCCATACCGATTTTCCGCCACGGTCGGGAAGGTGGTTCGATGGGTTGCAGAAGTCGGCGGTGTCTTCATTCGCTAGCACTCCCGCCATGTCCTCACGTAAGGAGTGACGTCGGCGGTAAAGCGTGGCCAGTAGTACTTTTCTTGTATTCTCACGCGCGTGCGTGAAATACCGAGGTGGCTAGCCATTGGGTCTTCGTGCAGGACCTGCTGAATTTCTAGTCGCAGCGCCGAGGGTACAACGATAAGATGGCTGGCTCGGGTCGGAGAGGAGTTCTTCTTTCGGAGGACGTTGTTCGTCAAGAAAAATGACGCCAATCCTCGCCTGAATACTTTTGGGACGACGGTGGTCCGGCTCTCTAGGTATTACATGAGGCCCCTCAGTTCGGGGTCGGCTCGCTGTTGCTCGGCGAAGTCGTCGGCACTTATGGTTCCAAAGAAGCACTCATCATCCTGGTCGTCCTGCGGCGGTGGGTCGACGGGGGCGCGAGACAGGCAGTCGGCGTGGGAGTGTTTCCTTCTGGACTTGTACGCGACGGTAATGTCGAATTCTTAAAGTCTTACGCTCCATCGTGTCAGGCGACCTGAAATGACCTTCAAGTTAGCTAGCCAACACAGGGCGTGGTGGTCGCTCACAACCTTGAAAGGCATTCCGTAGAAGTAGGGGCGAAACTTGGATGTAGCCCAAATGATGGCAAGGCACTGCTTTTCTGTTGTAGAATAGTTGGCTTCCGCCTTGATTAGCGACCGGCTAGCATAACTGATAACCCTTTCAAGTCCGTTTGTCCTCTGCACTAGGACGGCTCCAAGCCCCAGCGTGCTTGCGTCGGTGTGGACTTCCGCGTCGTCGGTTTCGTCAAAGTGCGTAAGTATTGGTGGCGTCTGCCGGCGTCGTTTCAGTTCTTGAAAAACTTCGACTTGTGGTGTTTCCCACTTAAATTCCACATCGTTGCTCGTGAGGTGAGTTAGCGGCTCGGTGATCCATGAAAATACCTCGACGAAGCGTCTGTAATAGGCGCACAAACTAAGAAATCGGCGTACGGCCTTCTTGCAGGTGGGCGGCGGGAAGGCAGTGATGGCCGCTGTTTTCCGTGGGTCGGGGTGAACTCCAGACTTGCTATTCACGTGGCCCAGGAACAAGAGTTCTCCGTACGCAAAGCTGCACTTTTCTGGCTTCAGGGTGAGCCCGGAACTCTTGATTGCTTGAAGTGCAGCTTCAAGGCACCCCAGGTGTTCGTCGAAGTTTGAAGAAAACACAACGACGTCGCCCAAGTACACAAGGCAAGTCTGCGACTTCAAGCCGGCCAGAACTGTATCCATAACGCGCTGGAAAGTCGCAGGTGCCGAGCAGAGACCGAAGGGCATGACCTTGAACTCGAACAGGCCGTCTGGTGTTATAAAAGCAGTCTTTTTCTCGGTCTCTCTCATCGACTTCTATTTGCCAGTAGCCGGTCTTGAGGTCCATCGACGAAAAGTACTTGGTGTTGTGGAGTCGATCTAGAGCGTCGTCTATCCTTGGGAGAGGATACAGGTCCTTCTTAATGATTTTGTTGAGGTCGGCGATAATCGACGCTGAAACGTAGAGTTCCATCCTTCTTCTGAACTAACACAACAGGGGACGCCCACGGACTCTTGGACGGCTGAATGATGTCGTCGCATAGCATTTCGTATACTTGTTCCTTCACGGCGTCGCGTTCGCGCATCGAAACTCGCTACGGGCAATGTTAAATTGGTCGGGCACTTTCTTCTGTTATGATGCGATGTTTCGCGACTGGGGTCTGTGGAATTCTTGACGACGACGAGAAGCAGTCGTTGAATCGCAGGAGCAGGGCTTTGAGATAGTCTTGCTTGCACTTCGGACGATTCGGGTTCACGTCGAAATCTGGTTGGGGACCTCGATACGTCAAAGCAGGTCCTTGCGCCGTCTTGAAGGGCGAAATAGGCGTGGCGTAACTTCTGGTCGCAGTCCCAGTGGTTGGACGTGGCGACCCGGTCGTATTCCTCTAGCCAGCATTCCGGATCCTCGCAGGGTGAACCGCGGAATGTCGGCGGCTGTCGGGGTTGCTGCATGACAACCGTAGCAGGCGGTAAAGGGGCTGTCATCGTATCTGCGGTCGTTGTCGTAGTCTTGGGCTGCCTGGTTGTCTAGGGAAGTAGCCCGTACTCTGGCTGAAGTCCCTTCTGCCTGCGGCTAGTTGGACGTTCCGGGTTCTCGTTATCGTCAGCTTCTTCGCGGCTTGAGTTTGGGTCCGTGCTCCGTGGATCGTCCGGATCATGAACAAAGCAGCACCTCCACCAGATGTCACGTGGTCGTGACGGTGACGAATGCAACAGTCGGCGTCTCAAAGAAGACTTTATTTGGCCGAACTTGTGGCCGAGAAACTGAAGGTCAGACTACGGCAATACACACTGGCACTGACAGCGGCGAAAAGAGCGTCGGCCGTCGAAAAACTGACAAGCGGTGAAGCTCATCGGCTTTTATACATGTATCACCGAAGACTCCAGCGTTATCACTAGCGGCCGCGTAAGTTTCAGAACTAGCTCCAATGTTCGCGTTGAGCACGTAATCTGGTCGGAAGGTTCTAACATTTTTTAAATAGTTCACAGTCATTGAGGCGCGCTTTGCGCAAGGCTGCAGTTACATTGCAATGGGACGGTAACACGAAAATAGAAATATAGGAGTGGATGTGGCAGTATATTGGGCAAATAGGCAGATGTGTGAACAACATGTGAAAGGAACACCGCTGCAACACCGCTGCAATGAAAGTAAAAAAGGGACACCTTAGCATGCATTGTCGACAATGTGGAACTGCATCTGTGTCACAAGGTCGATCCGGGTCATGCAAGCCGTTGTTTTGACGGAGCGAAGTTATTAGTCATCACAAAGACAAATAGGTTAGGTAAATTATTGAGGCTATGAACGTTGCACGTGCGGGGAACAAGTGTGTGAGTGTGGCGTCCCTGACATTATCAAGCAAAGAGCTTGCGGTTTAAGATCGCTGGTAATCAGCAGAATGATGAGATGCTTAATGAATATAGGCTATTCTCCACTCCTTTCCTGTTAAATGCGAAGCATGTCTTAGCGAACTTCGGCGACTTTGAGCGTATCTATCTATATATCTATCTAGCCGCCTACGACTTTGTGCTCTCCTGGCCGTATCGTTAGTGGGATTTATACCAAATTTGGTACGGCATAACATGACTGTATGACGAACATAAATGGCTGGTCATATCATGAAAATAATGATTAACTTGTCATGAAAAGTATGATTTACATGCCACGCTCATGGCGCGCTCGCAGCCGTTTCGTTAGCTTGATATACACCAAATTTGGGATTGAGTGACGTGACTGTATGACGAACATAAATGACAGGTGGCAATATGCAAATAATGACTTGTCATGTGCGGCATGACTTGCATGCCACGCTCATGGCGCGCTCGCGGCTGTTTCGTTAGCTTGATATGCACCAAATTTGGTATTGAGTGACATGACTGTATAACGAACATAAGTGGCAGGTGGTAACATGAAAATCTTGGCATGCGTGTCATCTACAACCCCATTTACATGCCACGCTCATGGTGCGCTTGCGTCCAGTTCGCTAGCTTGATATACACCAAAATTGGTATTGCGTGACGTGACTGTATGACGAACATAAATGACAGGTCCTAACATGTCAAACATGACATGCAAATTATGTAAAGCAGGATTTGCTCCTTCCTGGCTGCTTCGCATTACATCGAGTCACAGAGTGCGTGGGATCTGCCGGCTCTTTGTTCATTAGAGCTTCTCCTGCGACTCCCTATGTAGATTCTACGTGGTGTTTTG
>JALIZH010017622.1:0-48518 GCA_030522465.1 Rhipicephalus appendiculatus
AGTGTTGTTGTGGTTCTACAAACCACTACTAATCAATCAATCAATCAACTTTTATTCATTCACAATACAGTGTACAAGATAAGGATATACAGAAGGAAATCCTGTAGTTTCAACTGAATTGGGACCTCCCGTGCATTATAAGCATAAATATTTCATTGGCAACGACAGTAGCAAAGGTTGAAAGACTACAGAACTACAAATAATAAGATACAGACATAACCAAATGACGATATTAACATCAACAACGTGTCATCAGGAATATAAACTAAGTATAAATATTATTAAAGAAGAAGAAAAAGAAACAGTTTAAGAGAGAATGACAGGCCGAGGCAAAAGAAAAAAAACAGAAGAGTGAATGTCACATAACAAAACTTAGTTATCGTTATTCTCCTCAGTATGCTTTCCTTTCAGTCAGCCATAACTCTCCATCGCTATCAGCCCCAGCATCAAATATGTGCACATAAGATAAGAATAGGTATTATGCTGAAAAAATGTTTGCATTGTAAGTCAGAAAGCTTATTCCGTTAAGAATTTGAGATTTCTTTTTTTGCTTTTTTTCAAGTTTTCTGGTAACGATTTCACGTTTTCCTGTCCAATTAAACAACGATAGTGTCGCTCAGTTGCAAGAGGTGCATATTTAGCCTGTAAGTGAGCATAAGCGAGACTCCGTTAGGTGATCTGTATTCATCGACCAAAGAAAAACGAGGACAGCGGTTCGTTGTGAAGTGTTTTCTTGATTTTCCCACATACAATCAGTGAGAAAGAAGTGTGCAAGTGATACCACCCGCGTAACTGGGTCTCTCATCGAGATAGCCGCCTAGACGGAGAAGCGAGTACCGCGCTTCTCCGAAGAATGACGAATAATGGCATAGTGCATGGTTACTGGCCCCTTGACAAAAACTATTATTTATGGCACAGTGGGTGCCGTGCAAGTGAACTTGCTGTAGTCGTTCCAAAAGTGTTTCAAACTGGCTTTAGAAAGCCCACTCCAGTGGAACCCGCTCCGCACTTCAGTCATTGTTTGCGGACGCACTACGCTTACTGCGCTCATCGGATTGATGTGAATTATATTGCATTAGAAAGCTTATGTTCTCCGCTTTCTAATACCAGCTAGTATTGTCGCCTAGTCTGGAAGCGTTAGTTCATGGCAATGCAATGAAAACAGTCTGAGCAAAAAAGAGCGTTTTGGCTGTACAAGCATCCGTTGTACTGCCAGTGCGACAAAACTGTTCAGCATAAGGAAATGAACTTTGTTGAGCCTTTTAATGAAGCGCTATGCAAGGTTTCTATTAAGGAATATTGCCAGTGAAGCCATTAGAAATTGATGCATGCTCCAATAAAAGTGGGCCAAAGATTGAAAGTTTATTAGTAAATATAACTTTTTTTTCCTTTTCAGTGTAGAACAACAATAATGAATGAGTTCCAGGCTACCATGTACTTTGTGTCAACGCGAAGTTGTTTTGTGTTTTGATAAACAGCTCCTGAATCATTACTACTTGTCCACCTCGGTGGAACAGTGGCTACGGTGCTCGGCTGCTGACCCGAAGGTCGCGGGTTCGATCCCGGCCGCGGCGGTCGCATTTCGATGGAGGCGAAATGGTAGAGGCCCGTGTACTGTGCGATGTCAGTGCACGTTAAAGAACACCAGATGGTCAAAATTTCCGTAGGCCCTCCACTACGGCGTCTCTCATAATCATCTAGTGGTTTTGGGACTTAAAACCCCAGATATTATTAATTATTAGTACTTCGAGTCGGCAACTTTATGGCTCCACTTGGTGAGGCATTACCGACGAAGGGACAAAATTATCCAAAGCTGAAACTCTGAAATCTGCAATATTCAAGCAGCAAGCCCTTCTCTGCGTTTCTATGAAGAGAAAATTCTAGTAAGTTAATTAGATTTCCAGGACAGCCGTGAATTTAGCTGATTTTTCTGATTTCCAAGTTCGTGCAAATTCACATTTTTTTCTTTTACAGGCTAATTCACAACAAGTATTGCACATCAGCAGAGCTACGTAGTGTCTTGTAATTACCAGTACTCACTAACTTCACGAAACAGTGCTGGCAAGAGAAGATTTTCAAGAAATAATAAATCTCGCAAATGTTTTTTTGATAGTGGCGCCATCTGTGAAAAAAAGACATCAAGTTGTTTCACATCAGTTCCAACGTTCGCCAAAAGGGGCGTCTCTAAAAGGGTGATATGGGATGGACAGGTTTTGAAGTGAGGGAAGCGCAGAGCAAAATTAGATTTGAAGAGAGGCTGAGGAAAATGAAGGAGAGTAGATGGGCAGGGAAGGTTTTCAGATATTTGTATAGAAAAAGCGTCGACACGCAGTGGAGAAAAAGAACTAGGAGGCTCACCAGTAAATATACGGCTAGCAGCGTGGGCGACATGGCAACAAGGAGCATTAAACGAAAAGTCAGAGAGGCGGAGAGGTCTTATTGGATGACAGCGATGGAAAAGAAGCCGGCTCTCAGTGACTACCGAAAGGGAAAAAACGAAATAAGGAGGGAGAGGTTTTATGATAATTCAAGGGGAAGCGCTTTACTGTTTGAAGCAAGGTCGGGTTGCCTTAGAACGCGTAGCTATAAAGCGAGATTCTGTAACGAAGAAGAACAATGTACAAGCTGTAGGGGAACTAAGGAAACGATGGAACATGTACTGATTGAATGCGGCGATATCCACCCAGATATACGTGTGGGCACGAGTCTACATGAAGCCTTGGGTTTTAGGGACAACAATGGAAAGCTGAACACGTCCGCGATAGAAATAAGTAAGAGACGGTTAGAGTATTGGTGGCAGAAAAGTAGAGATAAAGGACAAAAATGAAGAATGGGGAAAAATAAGGTCATTCTGCCTTAAGAGGCAGAGAGATGGACCGTGAATTTATAATTTTCTTTGCTATAATAGCAGAGATTTAATCAATGTAGATAAGGCATTAGGCCAACATAAAAAGAAAGTTTTTTTTCGAGCCTGGTGGCAGACATGTCACCGCCCCGTTATAAAGGGGACGCTCATAGAATCCATCCATCCAATAATGGGGAAAAATAAGGTCATTCTGCCATAATAGGCAGAGAGATGGACCGTGAATTTATATTTTTCTTACGTATAATAACATAGATTTATTCATTGTAGATAAGACATTAAGCCAACACAAAAAGAAAGTTTTCTTTCCCTTTTCTCTTTTTTTTTCGAGCCTGGTGGCAGACATTTCGCCGCCCCGTTATAAAGGGGACGCTCATAGCATTCATCCATCCATCCATCCATCCAAGCCAGCCAAACACGGATGGGCTGTTTCTCCGGACTTCAGTCTTTAGCCCAGTTATAGTGTAGCACAGTGGATGACGATCCCTCCTTTCTGGGCTGTTGCACGGGAGTACAAAAGCCGGCGTTACAGTCTCGGCAGTGCATTTTTGGGGGGCTCACGCATGTTATCAACAAACCAGAGATGTGTGTTCCCGCGCTCCCGGTTCAGTGAACAAATATGAATTACCAACTAGCCCACATTTCGATCATTCTGCCGCCCAAGGAGCCTTCGTTGACCAAGTGCATAGTCGCCATGTCTTCAATGCACCCTATGGGGCTGCTGAAAGAAATAAATGAAGAAAGCGTGTTGCACTGTACATCATGAGTGAACAGCCAGCAGGTTAGGCTATTGTGCCGATGATTCAAGGATTCCAGAAATTGCTTGGTTGCCCGCTTTTGTACTCAGGTGACTGCAGAAGCGTTTTTTGAAGGGCACACGGATCTTTCCGTCGCCTCCTTCTATTTCTGAGGGGGGCTCGTTCTACAATCCCAAGAAACCTGCGTCACCCACACACCCCCTGGCGCTAAAGACCTGTAATGCGGCTTTCGAGCAAGAATGTTTTCCTTCAAAACATTTCGTTCCCTGACTCCGTTTTCTCGCTCTAAGCATGTTCACCCCCTACATATTCCAGCAAAGGTGCGGGAACAGCACCAGGGCTTTTCAAAACATGCAGCAGGAATTTCACCCCTCGTTGTAAATTTCCTGTTGCACTGAGAGAAAGGGGGGGAAACTCAAGGCGAAACGAAAGACAGAGACACTGATTAATGGTGAACGAAGAAAAATTTCTTTGTACTAGTATGGGGTCGACGCTTTCGTGTGGAAAACAAGCTTACTCGCACGTGCGCCGTAACTATTTAGAAGCAGTCAATTAGCGAGATTTGGAATCAAAAGATCTTATCAGACTCCGACAGGTGCGCCGTCGCATTTGCGAAAGCATGGCGAGTGCGCCGGGAATTCGCGAAATTTCTATCCCACTAAAACTCGCAACGTTCCTTATTCATTCGTCTAAAACCATGCCAACGCGAAATCCGCCTTCTTTTAGATGTGAAGCATCTTATGGCCGAACTTAATCCGGTGTGCGGCGTGACATCCCTTACTGCGCATGCGCAAACCCTTTCAAAATAATAAATAAATAGAAAACCTCATTTCCCCTTCTCTCTCCTCTAGGCATCCCTCCCCGCGGCAACCACACCCTCACTGCGCATGCGCCTCCCCTCCTCTCTGCCCTCCTACGCTCTCCCCTCTCTCCTCTCAGCATACCTGCCCGCGGCGTCCACACTTCCACTGCGCATGCGCGTCCCCCCCTCTCTCTCCTCTCCTACGCTTCCCCCCTCTCCTCAGGCATCCCTGCCCGCGGCGTCCACACTCCCACTGTGCATGCGCGTACCCTACTCTCTCTCCTCTCCTACGCTCCCCCCCTCTCTCGCCTCGCGACGCCGACGCAGGCAGCGTCTGCAACCAAGAGTTTCTTGGTTGAAAAAACCGACTGCTCGCGCTGCAGAACCGTTCACTGGCCACTCCGTATATATGGCAATGGATTTCGACCTGCAAGGTGGTGCTGGTGGGAGATTTCTCCTGTGCGCTGTTGAACAATAAAAATTCGCAGCGTGCGCGTTAACTAAAAGCGGACTGCGGGTCTCTGTGTCCAGTCGGAGTCTTCTGTCTCTCATTGCCCATTAGCAGCGATTGATATGTTCCAGTAGGAAACACCGCTCCATCACTGCGTGCTTTGCGCCTCCCCAGTTTTCGCTCCTGCGCAACGCTGCGTTGAGCTCCAGCGTCAACGTCGCCGCCAGTGTAAGCGTTAGCGCCCGCTGCTTCACACCTACACATGGTTCCCTTTAGCGGGAGATGGTGTAATTTTTCTTCCCCGTATGTGTAATGACCCTCTCCTCTTACTGAAACCTTCTTGCACCTCAAGCGGTTTGGCAGTTCCTCCGGGACTTGCCTATCTTTGAACAAGCGATGATGTCATGTGCTGACGTCATGATGATGCGACCAACTTCGGCGATCCGTGATGTCAGTGGGTGACGTCACGTAATGATTCTGGGCCCATATAAATAGGTTGGGTTTCGCCGAGTAAGTGCCCTTACAAATTTCAACGGACGCGATTCGCGTCTGTATTATGAATCATGCTCTTCAATGCGATTCTAGGACATGTTTTATAAATGAAAAGTATCGTCCCACGTGTCTCGCTAAAGTTCACAGTGTGCCCTCCAACTGTGTAAGTTGCATTGGTTAAACATTATATTCTCCTCTCGGCTTTCTCGGCACGCTTACACTATAAGATGGTAGATGTCACCCTAATCCCCATTCATATCCATGCAGTTTTTAAATATCTATGTAACAAAGAAAAAAGAAAGCGGCGCCCTATACATCTGTTTTAGGATTCATGAGAAAGGTGTTTTAGAGTGAATAGAGGTAAAGCCATTCCATCGCGCATGCATATAAAATCACCATTTTTGGCGCCCTGAAAGGCCCAGAAAAGGGGCTTTGTGTAATGATAGCCCGGAAGTAGTGGAAAGGAGCTTTCTGGGGAGCTTCTGAATGTTCGGCCATAGGTGTTAAGTGAAGCGGCAGGTGCAGACGACCCACACTATATTTAAATTACTGCAAAAAAAACATTACACCATCTCCCACTAAAGGGAACCATGAGGGGATGTGAAGCAGCATTGGGGGGTGGACACCAAGTTTCCGTTTACGTTCACTCGGTCGTCGAAGCCAAGCGTCGGCGTCGAGCTACCGCTTCCGCTACAGAGAGACAACGCGAGTCTGCGGCGAGGGTAGCGAGGCTTTCGAGACAACTGCAGCGACCGGGAACCGATGGAGCGACAGCACGATTCAAGCGAGACTTCCTCGACCGAGCGCACGCGCTTATATGAAATGGGCGAGAGAGAGGAGGGAGTGGGTTTACAGGCTGCAGCGCGGGGGGAGGAGAGGAGAGAAGGCGACCGAACGACTGCGTAAACGCCCGCGTAAAGGAGGAAAGTGCGCGGCTGCAGCGCGGGGGAGGAGGAGAGAAGGCGACCAAACACCCGCGTAAAGGAGGAGAGTGGGAGAGAGAGTAGGCGCAAGCGCAGTAAGGGTGCTCAGGACGCACACCACCACCACCGGATTGAACTCCCCCCTAAGCTGCAACGCTTGAGATTATTAGCCGCTCGCAGACAGCAGACAAAATCGCACATGCGCTTGGATGACAAGGTATCTTTTCGCGGCACACACAAGATCGTTCGTGGCCACGCAACGTAATTAATGGCATGCTGAGCTTCTAACACACACGCAGCCTGCCCGCTGACATTGTTTGAAACATTTGTTGCTTCATACCCGGCTGCTTGGAGCTGACAACGCCCGAGAAGATAGCTTTCCAGAGCATTTGCAAATAATACATGAACTGCAAATTAGAAGCCCTCCTTTCACGACAATTATTTGCTCATAAATATGTTCATCAGAATTACAGCATAATTATAGCGCTCGATCTACAAAATATTGCTCTCAATTCTTTCTCGCGCGAAATAAAATTTTTAGTGCTTAAGTCGCTTGTGTCATGGTGAGTAACGGGATAGAGAGTGGTAGGGGTAAGGCGCTACTTATTGGGAAGGTATTTAGAAAAAGATGAAAGCAAAAGGAGATTTCGTTATGCTGAGCGCAGTCTAGCTCAAGAAGATGGCAACTGAACGGTGGCCATCAGCGAATGAGGCGGGTTATCTACGGAATGATCTAATGTCTCATGGTTGGTTGTGATGTGATCTCCAGGAAAGAGTTTCTCACCCAGCACCGCATTACGGCACTGCATGTCACGGAGAGCACCTGGCCAGGTAGGCTGGGCAGCCCACGGGAGCAGGTTTGCAATGGGCAGTTGTTCCTCGCGTGAAAAGGACTGCACCGCTCGGGACGGGGCCAATCGAGTGAGGGTCTTAGAAGGAGAGAGAGAGAGATGTTCAAGGGGGAAAAAAAGCGCCCGCTGAAGGCCTCATTTCTCCGAATCGCGACAGCAAGCTTCTCGCCCCCTTCTCATCCAGTGTGGCGCGCCGGTACAAGTTTGGTAGTTTGGTTTCACCTGCGAAACGCTGTTCTACTATTCCTCAATTAGTGGCGTTGTCTGGTGTCTCAAAACGAACTACTGCCAAGATGGTGACAGTGGAACCGCCACCATTCTGCCCATTTGTTTGGCAGCTTTCTCACAAAACACCATAGTCGTTCGCGGGCTTCTCCTTCAGGGGCGGACCTAGGTTCATCGCAGCGCCCCCTCCATACTATGTCAATGTATTTTATTTTTATTATTTTTTTTATTTATTGATACTGCAAGCCAAAGGCTCATACAGGAATGGGCATACAACATACAAGTGGTACTGTCAAAGGAGCCATTTCAAAGAAGACGCATTATAGCAAGACAAGGAAACACCCAAGTACAGAAGACACGCTGTGTGATTAAAAAAAAAAGAAAAAAAAGGGGGGAAAGCAAAGTTGGATACAAATCGGCGCAGTGAGCAACGCAGTGAGCGTTACTCGCGCACGTGTACACACTCAACAACATGTCATTGCAATCACACAACAACATGTGCACGCAAATAAGCATACAATAAAAAAAAAACAATACAAGCTACAGCTTCAGAAAAATGACAGAAAATCGCGTGGATACCGTGCGTAGGGAAAGTTAGATGGCATGCTACACAACGCACTCATAGTTCCAATAACGCCTCGACATTGCGACTCAGACAACGTAATATGCCTTCTGGAATGTGGAATATGCAACATGCAATACGTGGGTCAGACAGACACACCTTTTAGAATTAGATTCAACAACCATCGGGCACATGTACGTGCCCTTCCCGGTCTTCCACTTTCTAAACATTGTGCGTTGAAAGATCACAGCTTTGACGATATCAGGGTTACACTTTTGGAAAACAATTTTCGAACAACGCGAGAACGAGAGCAACGAGAATCTTACTTCATCTACAAATTCAACAAGCTAAAAAACGGAATTAATGAGCACCCAGGCACCCTGTCAACCTTACGATCATTAAAAGGCGCAAACGCCACTCCCTAATTAGTCGCTGGCCCCTTGCCGCCCATTGCGACAACAATATTTCTCCTTGGCGCACGTGTAGGCTTGTGTCTGTAAATATATGGAATTGATTTGCCGTTTCAAGCACAGCCGGCATGCACAGATAAGTGGACCCGGATGTCATACTGACGTTACACTAACAAGCTTTTTCCTTTACCTCTCTTCTCTATTCCTTCTCTAAAAGAGCCAATCCATATAATGAACATTGATGGCGGGGCCACATTACCGGCTCCTTCAGATCGTGCAACCCCGCCGACACTTGAAAGCATGCACTGGAAACCCTCAGTCCTCACCCCAACAATTCGACTTTCTGCCGCTTTACAGCGTAAACTTTAAGCACAGGCATTATTAAAAAAAGCCGCCCGGGGATTGCACCGGAAAGAGCAATAGCAGACGAGCGGGGTCGTCAGACTGTCCACTTAGGTGGAGGTGGGGAGTATGTTGTCAATAATAGTATGGCTGCTTAAGCCACCACAATGTTCACGTCAGGCAAAACGGCTCTTTCTTCTTTTTCCTTTTTTACCCTCTTGTCATGCCGGTCCTTCTTATTTCGTGCTCGTTCCCCCCCCCCCCCCTTTTTTTTTCTTCCCCCTTTTCACGTTCGTCTTTACATTTCCGTCTTCTTCCCTCCTGTCCTAACACGGTATATAAGAGACACGTTGTAAATATTGTGATGCCTTGAAAAAGACGGGGTTCTCGTCGAAACGTCGGCAGAATAAACAGTTATGTGAAGGCGCATCTATTTTTATTCTTATATATATATATATATATATATATATATATATATATATATATATATATATATATATATATATATATATATATATATATATATATATATATATATATATATATATATATATATATTCAGCAGGAAAGTTCAGTGGGTTCGGTCTGTGTAAGAAAAAAACGGGTGCACGTACGAGAACATACCCAACATTTCGGGACATCGCTTTTAGGTTCACCGTTTTTCACACCACGTGGCGTACAGACCTTCAACTTTCAAAACTGGCGCGATAACGCATGGCGCGCGGCAGACAAAGTGGCCATACATAAAAAAAAAAGACAACAACGAAGCAGCTCGATGTCGACTATCGCCACCGAGAGCGAACTGTGATCGCTGACTGATAAGCGCAAGTCGTGTACGACGAGCGGTCGGTTGGTTGCTCGATCGTGAATCAAGTAATTTTTTTTTTTTTTAGTGAATCCGCGCGCACAAGTCACTTGGCTGCGCTTGACAAACTCGTATTTCGAAAGGGCGTGCTGCCCTTCCTCTCGTCCTTTTCAATATATTTCGTGCGGTTGTATAGTTGTTGGCCCCACTGGTTTCTTGAAGAAAGTTAGGACGTCCTTTTGTCGCGGCCGTTTTTGTAATCTGTGAAAGCTAATTTCGAGAAAATAATATCAGCCTATGAGATGGCGATGACGCTTTGAGAATATGTAAAGACAGGCTTCACGTAGCTAATATTTGTTGGCGTCACTTAACAAGTGAATTTTTTTCGCGCTATAGAGTGAAGGCAACGTGCCGTGCCGTATTCGCTGCCAGTGATAATCTTTTTTAAGAGCTCAAAATGTAGCAGAAATAAAGGGCTAAATTCATTACAGGGACGAAATTGCTGAATTATTATCCAAATTTAAGCATTTTAAGAAAGACGCCTTAATTTAAACAACGCTCTTAACGTTTCTAGAGCACATAATAATTGACGTCCGAAATGTATTTCATTGGACATGACATGCTATACAGCTCGTCTTCCCCTCTTTGCTGACTGTTCGTGAAAGCGTAATGAAACCAATTATATTCACATATGCGACCGTCCGCTGTGGTGATGTAGTGGTTACAGTACTCGGGCTCTGACCCGAAAGCCGCGTGTTCGACCCCGTCCGCAGAGGTCACATTTCGATGGAGGCGAAATGGAGGAAGCGCGTATACTGCGCGATGTCACAGCACGTTAAAGAACACCACATGTTCGAAATTTCCGGAGCCCTCCACGATGGCGTCCTTCATAATCATATCGTGGTTTTGTGACGTAAAACCCTCGATGATATTTGGATGTACGTACATAACCGCAAAGCACACCTTTTTGTTTCACTGGCTATGCGGTCGGCACAACGGCATCAGGTCTTGGTTAGAGACCCGATTATTTTGGCCAGTTTTATTTAGAACGAAGAACGCGTACAAGCGAGTTTGAAGATAGCGCTCGTCTGGTTTCCTTGCTGCTACTATAGTGTAATTGTTTCTTTGCACGTATTGCTCAAGAACAGCGTGGTAATATTTTTACATGGTGATGTTTCTTAAAAGGTCCCTCGGTAGGACCTATTTATTACTTGCTTGACGCGCTTATTGGCGAGTTTTGAAATCAACCACTCATTGGTGCAATTAAATGTTTGACGCTAGTGCCATTCTACGCTTCTGGGACGCAACACAACACACGTTAAGGGGCCTTCTCACACTACATGACATTATCATAGTTTCTTTTTTTTTTTTTCGAACAGTTTCAAGCACCGGCGTGGCTGTGTTGTAGAACACCTGTTTTCCGTGCAGAAGTACTGGGTTCAATTTACGCGCGAGCTATTAATATTGTTCATTTATTTGCAGCTACCTCGACCTTTCGCCCACGGGCAATGCTTTTTTTTTCCCTCACAACGAAGACGCCGACACCAGCGTCGGCACCGGATTTTTCACTACAGATAACTTTTTTGTGGAATACTTAGCCACCAATGAAATCACGCGCTGCTCCAAAAACGCGGGGTTGGTGTAATATCAGTATACTATAGCATGCCTCATTCACATTAGGGACGCCTCTGATAAGACAACTACTCAATTTTTTCAAAGAAAATTTGTGCCTCACATAATAATAATAATAATAATAATAATAATAATAATAATAATAATAATAATAATAATAATAATAATAATAATAACAAATATATTATTCTCATATGAGTATTGTGTTACTGTTGTTGTTGTTGAAGAGTTTATTGTTTCACATTTGTTTTCACGGATGAATCTACAATGGATGAAAGCTCGTCTGCGGCTTTTCATATACCCGTATATAAAATAGAAAGAGATTTCCGACTTTCTCGAAAGACATCGTCTACAGCAGCGGAGCTTGTTGCAATATTACAAGCCTCAAAATTCATTGTTGAAAGCCAGCAAAGGCAAAACTGGGTAATATATTCTGACTCCAAAGGAGCGCTACAAATGATTAAGGATTTTTATTTTCATATAGATGATAGCATAATATATGAAATCTTAAAAACAATTACCATCGGTTATCTGGACGGCCATGAGATATGTTTTCAGTGGCTTCCAAGTCACGTAGGAGTGATGGGAAACGAAAATGCTGACAAATTAGCCACTGCAGCACACAAAAAAGTTCACTTGACACCAGTGCCCGTTTATTTCTCAGAAAGCAAGAAGGTTCTTTCCAAACTGCGCCACAAATTGTGCAAAAACGCTTGATTTGACGAAAATACAAAGTCTTCACTCTTATATCAAATAGATCCGTCTCTCCGATTTACACCTAATCAAAAGATTGATCGACCATTTGACACACTACTGCACCGTCTACGATTAGGTTTTGCATACACACCTCACTTCTTATGCCGCATAAAAACAAGAACGTCCCCGCACTGCGACCACTGTGATCATGTCGATGCGTCAGAGGAGCATATCATTATTGAATGTCCGCGAATTGACGAACAACGTGCTCAACTGAGTGATCGATTGAACCGCCTCGACAGACGACCATTTACGATTGGAAAAGTACTTGGACCATGGCCACATCCCGATAATCAAAGACGCGCAGTGAGCGCCCTCCGTGATTTTTTAATGGACACAAATTTAATTAACTGTCTTTAGTTCTTATTATACCTTGCCACGATTTGTTCGGACTCTATCCGCGATGTGATCACGATATATGAACTGGACTACGCCCATATATACTGTGCTCATTCATTCGTTATAAGCCCTATAGTGTATATATGTACCAAGTGACTCTGATTATTTTTTTCTTCTTTCATTCTTAATTTTTCGTATTTTTATGTTTATCTTGTACATTACTGTCATGATGTTGGGATAGCCTGCTCCAACGTAGCCTACCTTCCCATATTTTGTCAGATATATATAAAAAAAAGTTTATTCAACTCTGCCGTAGGGATCGGCCAGTAGCTTGACCAACGACTCAAATCAACGGATCTTGCGGGCGAACGAGAAGCGCCATCGAGCAATGCGTGGTATACAGACAGACCTGCGATGTCGGAGGAGATGATGACCCACTATAACGTTCGTTGTTCTTCACTCTATTATTATTATTATTATTATTATTATTATTATTATTATTATTATTATTATTATTATTATTATTATTATTATTATTATTATATAAACGACAAACAGTGAGTAGTTGTCGTATAAAGGGCGTCACTTACGTAAACGAGGCATGTTACTACTGATATTACACCAAGCGCACGTTTTCGAACAGCGCGTGATTTCATTGTTGGCTAAGTATTGTTAGCGAAAATAAACGTCTTCCGGGGGGCCAGAATTCGAGATAGATGCAAATAAATAGACAATATGAATGTTCGGCTCGAGAGGAAATCTAATCCAAGACTTCGCACGGAAAACAGGTGTTCTACACTGTTTCGATAAAAAAGCACTATAATAATGTCTTGTAGTTCGAGGATCCCCCCTTCACACATGTAATATTGCGTGGCAGAAGTGTAGAATCGCACCAGCGTTGTACATTTGAATTGCACAGTGAGTGGCTGCTGTGACAACCGACCGATTCCCAAGTGCACAGGAATAAGTAATCAAACCGGCAGACGGCTGGAGGCGACGGGCCATGCCTGACGTTACTGACTGACTTTTTAAACAAAGTTTTCTCTCTCTCTCTTTCTTATTATCAGCAACACCATCAACAAAGAGTGCAGCTACGCATTTGCGCTTGTAGCCTTCCGGATCGAAGAAAAAATAATTATGTCCTAGCGAGCATTTTGCATGCTGTACTTACAAAAGGCACTGTAGGACAGTTTGAAACAATATATATGTTACGAGCGCAGACGTACCTTTCCCTGCGGCAGGGTGGATGTGTCCGCCGAGAAATTAAGCGAGGCTAGCGACTGTGAAGGTGAACGAAGCTCGATTGCGCTAACGCGTTCTCCTCTTAAATTCTTTAATTGGTTTATGCGCGCTTCGAAAATTTCCTTACAGGTTATACGCGGAGGATAAAACGTTATGTCAATGCACGGATATATGAATGTTGCTCAATGCCTTGAATAATAAATAGCGCAGGAACTAACGAATTATGTTGAGCGATAACGGTGGTTTAGCGAAATTAGGTTCAGTAGCCTTGCGTCATCTCTAAAGGGAATCGAGTGCCCGAGCCTCCGTGTCCCGAGCTTTGGGGACGCCCTTGCACTTTGCAAAAGAATAACTCTTGTGTGTATATAATGTACATAGTCTCTGTGAGCGTCTTATGCTGTGAGCTCACGCGCTAGCTGGGTAAGGGGCTGGGTAAGGCGGTGTGGCCTCTCCCCCTTACACTCTCTCAGCAATCATGTGATGACGTCGGGGAACGAGATTCTGCAGACACATGCTGAACCAACGCGTTGTATCCTAGTCAGAACGCGCTGGCACGCGCTACCACGTTCGGGTCTGCGTTCGGGTCTACGTTAACAACAACATAAGAGCATAAACACAACACAAACTATAACACTCAATACGCAACATGAACGGAAACAGCTAGTCGAACCGATGCAAACGCGGTGTGCTTCGCATCGCCTCATGCTCCCCTTTGGCGGGAGATGGTGTCATTTTTAGATGTGAAGCATCTTATGGCGAAGCTTAATCCGGTGGTGGTGGTGGTGGTGGTGGTGGTGTGCCGCGTGCCCACCCTTACTGCGCATGCGCAAACAGTTAAAAAAAATAAAAATAAAAAAACTTCCTCTCCCCCTCTCTCTCCTCTAGGCATCCCTCCCCGCTGCAACCACACCCTCACTGCGCATGCGCCTCCCTTCCTCTCTCCCCTCTTACACTCCCCCCCTCTCTCCATCGCTGCCCGCGGCGTCTAACTCCCCCTGCGCATGCGCGTCCCCCCCCTCTCTCTCCTCTCCTACGCTCCCCCTCTCTCTCCTCTACGCATCCCTGCCCACGGCGTTCACACTCCCACTGCGCATGCGTGTCACCCCCCTCTCTCTCCTCTCCTACGCTCCCCCCTCTCTCGCCTCGCGACACCGACGCAGGCAGCGTCTGCTAGCGAGTTTCTTGGTTGAAAAAACCGACTGCTCGCGCTGCACAACCGTTCACTGGCCATCCCGTATATATGGCAATGGATCTTGACCTCCAAGGTGGTGCCGGTGGGGAGATTTCTCCTGTGCGTTGTTGAACAATGAAAATTCGCAGCGTGCGCGTTAACTAAAAGCGGAGTGCGGGTCTCTGTGTCCAGTCGGAGTCTTCTGTCTCTCATTGCCCATTAGCAGCGATTGGCATGTTTCAGTAGGAAACACTGCTCCATCACTGCCTGCTTTGCGCCTCCTCAGTTTTCTCTCCCGCGCAACGCTGCGATGAACGCCAGCGTCAACGCCGCCGCCAGTGCAAGCGTTAGCGCCCGCTGCTTCACATCTACACATGGTTCCCTTTAGCGGGAGATGGTGTAATTTTTTTTCGCGTACTTTTCGAATAATTACCGCCAAAGGCAAAACGTTGCAGTACCAACACGTGTAAAAAGCGTAGTGTTTTTTTTTAGGGGCGAAGCTCCTAAAGCCGCGGGTCTGTACATCCCTGTCTCTTGGTACGTGACCGCCTAGTTCTATGACAGACAGACAGACAGACAGACAGACAGACAGACAGACAGACAGACAGACAGACAGACAGACAGACAGACGGACGGACGGACGGACGGACGGACGGACGCACGCTTCGCCCCACTCATCATCATTCACTCCGTGGATATGCTGTAATTTTTTTATGTTCCTCATACAGTCATGTCACGTCATATCACATTTGGTATATAGCCAGGAAACGAAACGGCTGCGAGCACGCCATGAGCGTGGCATGTAAGTCATGCCGCACATGACATCCGTGCCATAATTTGCATGTAAGGATCTGTTATTTGTGTTCGTCATACAGTCATGTCACGCCATATCAAATTTGGTATATATCCAGGAAACGAAACGGCTGCGAGCACGCCATTAGCGTGGCGTGTAAGTCATGGCGTACATGACATCCGTGCCATAATTTGCATGTAAGGATCTGTTATTTGTGTTCGTCATACAGTCATGTCATGCCATATCAAATTTGGTATATATCCAGTAAACGAAACGGCTGCGAGCGTGCCATGAGCGTGGAACGTAAGTCATGTCATACATGACATACATGTTATGATTTTCATGTTAATACTTGTCATCTATATTTGTCACGCAGTAACATTGCATAATACCAATTTCAGTATATATCCAGTGAATGAAACGGCCGCACGCGCACCATGAGTGTGGCATGTAAATCATGTCATAAATGGCATACATGTCATAATTGTTAAAAATTGAAGGACACTTTGTACATTCCAAAGTGTGTACGGCGAAAGCGTGTGGCCATTCGACTGACTATCGCATGTCTTTTTTTCTTTTACACTCTCAGTGGAATAACACACAAACCTAATGTGTGCGTGTTTTCTTGTTTATTTTTTTTACGGCGAGACGCACCGAGACGCGAGACTAATCTTCCTCCGTTCGCATGCGTTCGTATTTTCTCGCGCTTTGCGCATCGTGCAAACGCCATCCGCGTTCCAGCGCTTAAATTGACGGACCCTTTGTAAATTCCAAAGTGTGTTCCGCGAACGCCTGTTTCCATTGAGAAGGCGTCGGTCAGAATGATTCCAAACGCTTGGCACAGTGAAGCTACGCAAGCAAAGCACGAGCGCTGTAGAGTCCGACGCGACCGGCGTCCGTTTGCGCACCCCGGCGGCCACCAGGCTCCGTGCCAGGGCTCGGACGGACGGACGGACGGACGGACGGACAGACAGACAGACAGACAGACAGACAGACAGACGGATGGACGGACACCGGACGGACAGACAGACAGACAGACAGACAGACAGACAGACAGACGGACGTAGAGACAGACAGACAGACGGACGGACGGACGGACGGACGGACACCGGACGGACGGACCCCGGACGGACACCGGATAGACGGACACCGAACGGACGGACGGACCCCCGGACGGACACCGGACATACGGACGGACGGACGAACACCGGACGGACGGACCCCGGACATACGGACGGACGGACACCGGACGACACCGGACGGACGGACCCCGGACGGACACCGGACGGACACCGGACGACACCAGACGACACCGGACGGACGGACCCCGGACGGACACCGGACCGACGGACGCCGGACGGACGGACCCCGGACGACACCGGACGGACGGACGCCGGACGGACCCCGGACGACACCGGACGGACGGACCCCGAACGGACGGACGGACGGACCCCGGACGGACACCGGACGACACCGGACGGACACCGGACGACAACGGACGACACCGGACGGACGGACCCCCGGACGGACGGACCCCGGACGGACACCGGACGACACCGGACGGACGGACCCCGGACGGACACCGGACGGACGTGAGCATGAGACATTACCTTAATACCTGCTATTTATGTTCGTCATACACTCTTTACAAGCCTCAATATTTTCGGTATACCTTAAACTAAGAAACGGCCGCGAGAGCGCTAATAATGTGGCATGTAGATCATACCGTTCATGACATAAGTGTCATGAGTTTCATGTTATGACCTGTCATTTATATTCTTCATGCAGTCATGTCATGCCACAGCAACTTCGGAATTTCATACCTTCAAATCTGTATGCCATCTCGGACACTTTTCGTATGACATCACTCAACACATAGATAACATATAAGTCATTGATTGTAATTAACCCGAACTCCTAATTAATGAGAACAATAAACAGTACAAACCAATGATATGAAATTGTTATCTACCACCTTATCGTAACTGTTCACATTGAAACACTATATGTACTGTACTACATATGTGCTTCTACACTGAGAGCTTCCTCCATAAGTCTAAATTAAATGGTTAGATTAGTGATAGATATTTATTACGGTTATGAAATTCCTGATGCTTCATCCACATAATGTACGTCACATCTGCAGACTTTTGCTGAGTTTTTACCATGATCAACGTCCACTTTCTCATCGATTTACCGACAGGTGATTATTTTGCCCCTGTAATGCTGCTTTCCTGCACTATCGATTTGGAAAAGCTCTTCAGGAAAAAAATCCACCCAGCGTAATCCCACGAAATTGCAAACACAAAGACAGGTTGTCCTACCGTACATGCCACTAGAGTGCAATTAGCGATTACGTTATCGTTGCGCTACAATTAGCTTTTCAAAAATCACCCCATACATTTTCAATGGATGCACAAAAGTGTCTCGGGAAAAAAATCCAGCCGGCCGATTAAAACTGATCGCGTTGTACCACATAAGGAGGTTGTCAGCATTAAGTGCCTGAAGTGCAATTAGCGAAAAATCAGGCATTGCTCAGTAATCATTTTTTGAAGAACGCTCCCCATAGAGTTACGCCCAGCGCTTCCCCTTGGGGTCGGCTTTGCCGCACTAGTCGATGTCCCAGATTGCTGGACATGAGCAATACTTTTATGCCTTACGTAAGGCATAAAAGTATTGCTTTCTCGTACGTGCACCCGTTTTTAGATGTGAAGCATCTTATGGCGAAGCTTAATCCGGTGGTGGTGGTGGTGGTGGTGGTGGTGTGCCGCGTGCCCACCCTTACTGCGCATGCGCAAACAGTTAAAAAAAATAAAAATAAAAAACTTCCTCTCCCCCTCTCTCTCCTCTAGGCATCCCTCCCCGCTGCAACCACACCCTCACTGCGCATGCGCCTCCCTTCCTCTCTCCCCTCTTACACTCCCCCCCCTCTCTCCATCGCTGCCCGCGGCGTCTAACTCCCCCCTGCGCATGCGCGTCCCCCCCTCTCTCTCCTCTCCTACGCTCCCCCCCCTCTCTCCTCTACGCATCCCTGCCCACGGCGTTCACACTCCCCACTGCGCATGCGTGTCACCCCCCTCTCTCTCCTCTCGTCCGCTTCCCCCCTCTCTCGCCTCGCGACGCCGACGCAGGCAGCGTCTGCTAGCGAGTTTCTTGGTTGAAAAAACCGACTGCTCGCGCTGCACAACCGTTCACTGGCCATCCCGTATATATGGCAATGGATCTTGACCTCCAAGGTGGTGCCGGTGGGAGATTTCTCCTGTGCGTTGTTGAACAATGAAAATTCGCAGCGTGCGCGTTAACTAAAAGCGGAGTGCGGGTCTCTGTGTCCAGTCGGAGTCTTCTGTCTCTCATTGCCCATTAGCAGCGATTGGCATGTTTCAGTAGGAAACACTGCTCCATCACTGCCTGCTTTGCGCCTCCTCAGTTTTCTCTCCCGCGCAACGCTGCGATGAACGCCAGCGTCAACGCCGCCGCCAGTGCAAGCGTTAGCGCCCGCTGCTTCACATCTACACATGGTTCCCTTTAGCGGGAGATGGTGTAATTTTTTTTCTATATATATATATATATATATATATATATATATATATATATATATATATATATATATATATATATATATGAAGGAGCACACTTACGAAACTTGAATATTTTTACTGGTTAACGTTTCGGCCGTGGCACGGGCGAAATGTTAACCAGTAAAAATATTCAATTTTCGTAAGTGTGCTCCTTCATTTCTTGGCTATATGTGCAGCGGACCCACAGAACTTTCTTTTGAATCATATATATATATATATATATATATATATATATATATAGATAGATAGATAGATAGATAGATAGATAGATAGATAGATAGATAGATAGATAGATAGATAGATAGATAGATAGATAGATAGATAGTGAAGTAGATCCTCCGTGAGAACAGTAGCGAGGTAGTGTTTATTTCGACAGTTTTGGCCAGAGTCATCAAGAATAAAGGTCCATGTTGCTTGCACTCACATTTATACAATTCTGCACGAGAAATGAGAGAGGAAGACAGACAAAGAGAGAGAGAGAGAGAGAAACAAAAAAAAAGAAAAGAAAGAAAAAGACAGGAAGCGGAGAAATTTCCAGGAGTCACTGCGATGTGCAAGTGGCGCCGTCAATGCTTATGTCTTTGTGAGGATTGCGTTCGATGTGTGTTCGGTTGGCGGTACCTTTAATGTAGACGGGGTGTACCAGTGGCCGGCAATGGGAAGGGCTGGTGTGTGGCGGAAGTGCACGGCCAACGACCTACTCGCTTACGAAGTGTCCGTCTCGCCCCCCTCCTTTTTTATCGACAGTCACCATTCAGGTGTCGGCGGCCTGGACTAGACGACTGTGGTGGGGCAATCGGTTGGCGTTTTTCGTCTAGCATTCCCTCCCTTCGCATATTGTTCCTCAACAGGACTGCACCCCGCGGCTCCGGCGGGGCGGCGTCGGCAAAAAAGTTCTTTAAGGAGCTGAGACATTAACAACTCATCACTATGGGGACGTCTCGCTTCGAGGGGTACACCGTGCATTGCCGCGAGGGGAAGCAAACGGGCGTTTAATGTAAATATTAGTTTGTTCTGGGATTCTCCGTTCGGGGGGCTCTTGGTTGTGTACGCGGTGGCTGTTAAACATGTCAAGTCCAAAGTCATTGATCGGTTAGTAAGGTAGAAGTAGACGACAGTAGTACTTTATAGAGTAGTATCACTAAAAGATATACTGAAAGATATTTCCAATTGTCCAGTCACCGTCGCAGTTACAGTGCCGCGAAATCTTCAATTGTTATGCTTATTATTATTTTACAGAGCTTTAATTGCTGAAAGTGTACCCGGGTTCTCATTTTTCTCATTTGGACCCGCGGTGACGAGAAACTGCTAAGCTTTATCGACACTTTCAATGCTGTGCGTCTAAACATACAGTTCACACACACCTACTTGCAAGTAACCGTAAATTTTCTTGACGTCACCGTAACGGTAGAAGATGACAAACTTTCCACAATCCGCTACCGCAAACCAACGGATCGACAACAGTACCTCCATTACCAAAGTGACCACCTGCGCCATTGTAAGAACAGCATTCCTTACAGGCAGGCCCACCGTTTTAAGCGAATTTGCTCAAGAGACACTGATTTTGACATGAGCTCACAGAGGCTAGAACTTATGCTCGATAAACAGAAATACCCTCCACGTGTAATTGATGACACTGTTCAAAAATCTAGAAGACTGAATCGCGATGACCTTCTTATGAAGCGGCCACCACAACACAACCTGCAACAGACAAACCTGTGTTTAACTTGCTGCACGAACTTCCCCAATGTAAACAGAATCCTTAAACGACATTACAACATACTGGAACAAAGTGAACGTCTGAAACGCCCATTTCCATCCGCTCCTGGTGTCGTTTACCGACGATGGCGCAACCTCAAAGACACACTTGTAAACTCCCACATCAGTACTTCAACTCCCAATAATTCATTCAGACCTTGTCTAAAGCCGCGATGTCTTGTATGTAAAGCGATTCGAGAGACAAGCACAGGCTAACCAGCACACAATCCAAGTTTTCAAATAACATACGAGGAAATCTAACATGCGATTCCTCTAATGTGGTATATCTACTTGAATGCATCGTGTGCAACATGCAACATGCAACATCAGACAAAAAGAAACACATTTATAATTCGTTTTAATAATCACAGAAACCACGCAAAATCAGCCCCAGATCTACCTCTATAGAAACATCTTAACCTTCCCGGCCATTCGTTCGACAAATTATCAGTTGCACCCTTAGAAACAGGATTTAAATCAAACCGGGAACGTGAACAACGCGAGTCATACCTCATACACCGATTTAACACCCTCGAAGGAGGCACAAGTTTGGTTTTACAAGAACATCCACGCAGGCGTAAAAACTCGCTGCTCCCTTATGCATCCGCCTCAGATGACTCGAAGGCAAAAGCCACTTTTAGATGTGAAGCATCTTATGGCGAAGCTTAATCCGGTGGTGGTGGTGGTGGTGTGCCGCGTGCCCACCCTTACTGCGCATGCGCAAACCCCTTAAAAAAATGAAAATAAAAAACCTCCTCTCCCCCCTCTCTCTCCTCAGGCATCACTCCCCGCGGCAACCACACCCTCACTGCGCATGCGCCTCTCCTCCCCCTCTTACACTCCCCCCTCTCTCCTCTAGGCATCCCTGCCCACGGCGTTCACACTCCCACTGTGCATGCGTGTCACCCCCTCTCTCTCCTCTCCTACGCTCCCCCTCTCTCGCCTCGCGACGCCGACGCAGGCAGCGTCTCCTAGCGAGTTTCTTGGTTGAAAAAACCGACTGCTCGCGCTGCACAACCGTTCACTGGCCACCCCGTATATATGGCAATGGATCTTGACCTCCAAGGTGGTGCCAGTGGGAGATTTCTCCTGTGCGTTGTTGAACAATAAAAATTCGCAGCGTGCGCGTTAACTAAAAGCGGAGTGCGGGTCTCTGTGTCCAGTCGGAGTCTTCTGTCTCTCATTGCCCATTAGCAGCAATTGGCATGTCCCAGTAGGAAACACTGCTCCATTACTGCCTGCTTTGCGCCTCCCCAGTTTTCTCTCCTGCGCAACGCTGCAATGAGCTCCAGCGTCAACGCCGCCGCCAGTGTAAGCGTTAGCGCCCGCTGCTTCACATCTGCACATGGTTCCCTTTAGCGGGAGATGGTGTAATTTTTCTTCTTCTTGTAAGTCGATGTTTTGAACCTTACGCACCCCCCATCTGAAAGATTTCTCCAGCCAACGTTGTTGTGCAATGCCTCCAGGATCGGATATATTGTACGCTTTCTGCACTTGCCCCAGGGACGGCCCACCTTTGACCAAACATTGTTGTCGTGTGATGACGTCATCATGTGATGTCACATGATGACGCCCGGTGTATATGGCGTGATTTTTTTTTCTTGGAAAAGGATTATTCATTTTGGAAGAATTCTTTTAAGTATGTTAGTGATTATGCTTAAAACCGATGTAGGCCTATAACTCAAAGAGTGAGAGCGACCATCATCCATTTACACTGGTACTACCTTAGCATTTTTCAGAGACTGGGTATGTTGACATACGCAAGAAGTAGCTAAATATATGGCATAAGATGGGGCCTAAGGAGTCAGTATTGTTCTTTACTAACAGCGCAGTAATCCCACCTATCCTGCTAGCTTTACTTCTCACTAAATTAGCCTCAGTGTCTTGAATTGAGTCGAGACTAATGTTTTGTACATTAAAGCGTATTTTGCAAAGAGCGCCAAAAGCAATGAGTATTGCAAGAAGAGAACTGCTTGACTAAGGTCGGGCCAATTTTATTCTGTCCGGTGGATAAGTCATTACGATGTTCGGTTGTCGGACCCGAAAATCGCGGATTGGATCCCGGCATTTCGGTGGAGGCGAAATGCTAGAGGCACGTGTACTGTGCTATGTCAGTGTACGTTAAAGAATACGAGATGATCGATATTTTGCGTGTCCCTCATAATGATATCGTTCTTTTGGGACGTTGAACTTCAGGTAATATTATCGGACAAATTTTTGTGAAATACTGATTAACGTTTTCACGAGTTTCTGCTTCAATTCGTGGTTGATTGCCAACAACTTCGTTTAGGATCTCCCAAGGTTTTTTTTTCTTTTATTTTCTTTTTTTTTTAGAATTGTACGGAGCTTGAATAATATATAATATTACATCTCTCGCTGTCTCGTGAGGAGCCCCGTTTTATTCCTGAAAATTTTGAACTGGCCCAAGGCTGTAGTTATAATTTTTACGTTTCTTCCATTTATGAGGCCAGAACACGTTTGTCTTCAGCAAGTCAAAGATTGCTTGTATTATCCAAAGACACAGGGATAGCGCGCAGATCCATTTGATTGAGTATCTTCAACGGCCCTGATAAGAACATTTATTACTTTCGAAAGTTCAAATGATATCATCATCATACAAACAGTAAGGATCAATGGCGGGAATAATACTTCGTAGTAAATTATAGTCAATTTTGCCCTCGGTTCTGATTCCTGAAACAAAGTCTCTTTTTTCCGGTGTCGTTTATGAAAACAAAATCAGGACGATGATGTCATATTTGTTCATCATAAACGCCAGCATTCATTTTCCACGCTACGTCAGTCAAAATACGGTCAATTGTGTTTGCTGATGTACCACTTTTCCTCGTATATGTTTATTAGGTTACGAAAACTGCATAAATACAGTAATTGTGGGCAACTGTTATACTTAGAGTTATGGGTGGCAATATTCATGTCCCCAACGATTGCAACTGGGTTGTTTTAAAACGCAAAGAGTTTAGCGAATGTTTCTGTAATCTTGTAGAAGATTGGTCATTGTTACAATGCGGTGGTAGATAAACGACTCCGTTTATACTAAAAAACTGTAATTTAACGATAAAGGCGTCAATATCGGGAAGACTGCATTTCAGTGATGATGGCTCGGTAAAAGCATAGTCACTTTTCGTAAAAAGTGTGATGCCACCGCCACGACAACAAGAGTCACTCTGAAGCGATATGGCTCTATATCTAGGAATATGCACTGTCTCTCCTGTCTTTGACAATGTTTCCGTGATTGCTAGTATATCGGTAGTGTGTACATGTCGTGATAGAAAAGCAAGAAGGAACTTTACATTTTCTCTTATTTTACGGATGTAGCAGTTAAAAATAATAATACGCCTATCACTGAGTGGTTGGATGTGTTTTAGGTATTGTAGCTCCCATTTTACAACGAAGGGCACTTACCAAAGACTATACACACAAGTACCTACCTAGTTTCGCGAGCTCCTCACATGACATGTGCATGACCTTCGAGTTCCCTGATTTCCTTGTCAACACCTTGCCGTCAGGAATCTAGACGAATCTCCAGTTTTTGTGTTTTTTCCGCTGTATGGCCTTACTCAGTAAAACTTTATTTTCGAGACACAAGATTTCGTTCATCAACACAGGTACATTTGTCTTGAAACCAAGCATCCTTGTGTTCAGCCTGTTTTTTCTTGCCGATTTTAAGACCTTATGACGCTTGGGACGCGACAGAAACTTTACTATGGACATTTGGTGCATTGTTGGCCTTTGTTGGTACTCTGCGCACTACAGCAAAATCTTGACCGATGAGCTGAACACGCAGTCACCAATTTTTTTCACAACTTTTCTAGGTCTTCGTTGTCGGCCAAAGGGACAAGTTTCAGTTCGATATTGTGTCGCCTCGAATATTGCTGTAGGTCTATCAGTGTCGCATAGTTCTTTCTTAATTTGCGCGTCGTCTTTCTAACACTAGAGGCTGCGGCTTTGGCATCGATGAGGTCTTTGCACAGTGATTTTGTTTCGGTTTTAGTTCATCAAAACTGTCATTTTTGTAAAGTTTACAGATGGCCTGAGAGATGCCAGCTCGGCCTTTATACCATTGTTCGTGGAATTGACATTTTCTACATGAGTCTATATCGGAAAGAGTATCAAGGATCATAGTAAAGATCTAAGCAGTACCTTTCCCAAATATTTTATGGCGCTGCGCACTTTCCCGCTCAAAGCGTTGGCGAAATGTGCCTGAACCCTCTAGTTTATTTTTTTCTTTCTTCCAGTCTTGTTGGCCACATTTTGCTTAACACTGTTTCATTAAAAACCAAAAGGCGGTTAGATAGAGTAATTCATGTTGAGAGCAATTCGGGAGCTGCAAACGGAAGAACTGTGCTGTTTTGCACTAGTGAAAAAAAAGAAATACCACATGCAGTGTGCAGAATACTAGGTTAACCCTTTATGGTGCCCAATGCTATTGAACAACGCACGTCACCTATTGAGGGCGGCATTGTCGTTTTTATCACCATCTTATAATATGTACAAAATTTGACCTCTCTATTGTTAAGGGTTTTCGAGAAAAAAAGTGGGATATATGTGTCCCACTGCCCACTGAAAGACAGTCGTTTCAGGAAAAAAAAAGGTACTCTTATTTTTTAAGCGAACTTGCTGCTGCCTTACAAACAACAAAGGACATAGGCTACAAATACGAACTCTCAACAAACCCATACCAACAAAAAAGTCCACTAAAGCGCCATTGTAGATCCACTCGCCAACGGCGCTAAACTCGCTAAACTATCATAATCATAAACTGGCATGTGGCACAGAAACTGCAGTAACTTCCACGAGACACCCTGGTCCACTAAAAATAAAGAAACCTATCGTCATCAAACGGGGATGTGCCGCTGTGCAGCGTATCAGAAAATTATCAACATCATGAACGGGCATGTGCCACAGAATTTGGGTGAATCCTACAACTCACCACTGGTCCGCTAAAAATGAATAAGGTAACAGTTTCATGCACAGCATAATTATGTCTCAGAATTACGTTATGTATGGTATTACCATGCCCTTTGAATTATGTGCTGCTTACGAAGTAAAACGAGTTGCAGGATGAATATAGGCTCTGTTTCGCAGCAGGTCGTGGGACATGTCGAGCTGCTGTGAATGCACGCGCAGTGCACGCATGCACTGCGTACGCTACACACAATCATGAAGCGCTCTCGCGCTCACATCCCACTCTTTGCAGCATGTGTTGTTTGTATACGACTTCATAGTCGCTGCACATCCAGCCATTCAGAATAGAAATGCTACATGGCATTTCCTGCATTACCATTTCCATGATTAGACACTCTTGGCGACAACCTTTCCGTTGCGCTATAGACAACAGGTACCGCAGAGTCTGGTTGTAATGTCAAAGTTAGACGTTTTTGCAGTAGCTTTTTACTTTAGGGCTAACGCAAGTGTCTTTCGTAATCTTAACGAAACAAGGCGAATTGTTGGAGACGTTCTTTTCTTTGTTATAGAGACAACTAATGAAACCAACAGTTAATTAAGCCAAGCAATGAATAGCAAATGTTATTAGTTATTTTTCCAACAGCAGGGTAATGATTTCACCCGAACTTCAAAGAAATAAAAATGACGAAAATTGACTCCTTCTGTCAATGAGGTCTGAAGTCTGAACGTACTTTAATAGCTAGGGCTTCGTCGGACTGCTAAAAACAGTAGCATACCAGTAAACCTAGAATGTTGTTTTTATCTCAACCGTGTGTTATTGCGATATCAACTATATGAACACTGCCGATAGGTTCTCGCCGTCTGCGTCACCCTTATGTTCCGTATAAACTCCACATCGGCAACATCCCTCTGTGTATCGTATGATCTACCCGCGGCTAAGGGTGACGAACATGGCTGAAGCAGAGATCAAGCGTGCCGGCCCATCTCCGCCGATCGGAGAGCGCATGCGATAACATCCTCCCGCGTGCGAAGCGTGCCGTCGAATGCTCATTACTCAAGCAGAGCGGAAACGCCACGCCCGACTTGAAGGAGCATGAAATGATGTGGAGGCGGGAGCGGGGGGAGGTCGTTCAAGCAGCCACTGTGAACATTGACTATTCGCCTGGTGTGCGACCGATGGCGGCGCTGCGAACCGCGCCTGTATGACGTCAGAACGGGGATTCGCGTGCTTTCGTCTGCTACATAGGCCCGGCGCCGTGTAGAAATCACCGTTGTCGTAAAACTCAACGAAGAAGCAGTTCAGTTGGTTATCTTGTGTATGGTGGCCACCGACGCCGTTCGAACAACCGTGGGTCTCCGCTTTTGACGTTATTTTAGAAGCAAAACTCTTTGTTTGACAGAACTGCGGCCGCTTGTCTTCGCGGCGAGTACTGCGCAATCGTGAAGTACTGTTTTGTGCCTCAGTGTACTTCGTCCGCTCGTGAAAAGGGCGTTCGCTTTCACAACTATCCCAAGGACCCGAAGCTAAACAAAAGTGGATAGTCAATCTCAGAATGGGAAAGCGCCCCACGCTTTCATCGGCCGTGTGCAGCAAGCACTTCGCTGACAGTGACTTCTGCTACCCACCGTACGCGCCACTCTTCGGTAAGCTTGTAACCGTGTTTGAGTGCCTCGCCAGTACTTTAGCCATTTATTGCACGCCGGCTATAAGCATAGGCACCTTACACTAAGTGCGGTGCCGTTCCAAAACCTGCCGCGAAGACCCCTAGAAAAGGAGCCGACGACGCGGCCTCCGAATCGCTCTCGCAGGTAAGCGGGCCTCGTAAGCGCAGCTGAGCGGCGTAGGATGTCTGAGACAACGGCTGCATTTGGATCGTGTACGCACTGTATATACGCACTTTACTCATGAAGACAAGCGCTCGCCTAGCGGACTGCTTATCATAAATTCGTAAGCGAAAGCTGCTGCCGCTGTATAGTGCACATTCTCTAACGGTTTTCACCTGAGGTAGTGCAGACACTTTTTAAAAAGTGGAGCTCTTTAAGCTTTTCGTTATGCCTCGTGCGTGAACAGAAACCAGCTTGCCTTTGCCCCGCTACGTTCTATGTTAGGTTACACGTCGATATTGTATCACCCTTCTTTGCACGAACAGCGAGCATTCGCCACTTGACTGCCGTCGATCACGACGGAGACGTTGTGTGGCGGGTTCGCAAGTCCACTTGTTTGCAGGAGCAGAGCCTCGACGGTGATGCGATCTCCCTTGACGGCCTCGACCACGCATTCAACAATGTGGTCTGCGTCGTACACCGCCTCGCCCTCGATGAGACACCGCGACGGTTCACAAGCTTTATCTGCATACTTGTAGATGCTGGAGAAAGGCACGCTTACTGAAATATCGAAAGAAAGACCCGTACTAATTAGTATCGTGCGGCAGAAACTGTAGATGACGAGCGAAAACACTCACACGTAGCTTCACTTTCTTACCAGCAATGCGGTCGGTGGCATCGGCGTGCTCGTCGGCCATCCGAGAGATTTCTTGGCCCTGTCGATTGTGCCACAACTAAAGCAAGTTCATAATTGCACTCGAAAACATTTGTTGCAGGCGAGCTGTTTTGCACGTATTTCTCAATGCTTACAAAAGTAGCTTTTTCAGACAAAAAAACATGGTTGATCCCTCCGTCATAAGAATCGGTATAACATGAAAGTAAAACGTGCCCGTAGAGAGGTAATTGAATGTTCAATGAACATTGATATAGGACAGTTTGCACAATGTATAACGTGGATGCCCGACGTTGACGCTTGGCGGTACATCTGCATCCCGACGACTAACGTCCATGATGAATGATTAAACAAACCATGTGGCACGATTTTGTACGCATTCCAAATAAACACGGGAGCGGTACGTGCTTAACGTCACAAACACGTGACAAACGAGAACGAGAGGAAGGAAACAGCCAATGAGCGAAGTAGAAGCCTACGTCACAATTTTGACGTCTGCTTGGGGACCGTATAATTAGTTGAGAAGCGTTTCTAACATGTCGAGAAATGTTTGACTGTTATTACTGAGTACCAAAATGTGTTGGTGTTGCTTTTGAAAGGTTTATTTGAGATGCCGAACGACTGAATCAAATTATTGCGGTTATTGTGTTGAAATGACGCTAGGTTACGTCGCAGTTTTGCGAAACGTTTAGTGGTGGCGCTAGCCACTACCCCGCTTCAAGCAATGTTTCTATTCATGTCTCCACCACTACTGAATTTCAAACGGCGCGACGTTTGAAGCGCTTCCTTCGGTGAGGCCGTTGCGAGTGTACCGGTATGGCGGAGGGCGCGTTGACGTCAGCAGCCAGGGGACCTCGCGTTTTCGAAGGCCAGCGCGAAATCGTACTGGCTTTCATGGAGCAGCATCCCCAGCTCGTTTCGAGAGCTGGGGCCTCACTTCACCCTCGCCGACCGGCGACGCCTGCGGCAGCAGCTGGCGGACGCGCTCAACGCCGAAGGGCCAGCGCACAAGAAACCCAACATGTGGCAGGAGTGGTGGCGCAAGCAAGTGCACGACGCCCGCCACGACGCTGCCGCTGCCGTGGAAGTGCAAAGGTGAGTGACCTTCGCATGGTCTGGCCGATTTGTACTTCGACATTGGTGTATATTTTCAGGAGCACTGGAGGGGGTCGGGCACCCGGCTTCAGGGGCCAAGTGCTCCAATTGACGGGGACCCTACGGCTAAGTGGCGTGACGGACCTCCCCTTCCAAGAGGAAAGCACACTGGCCCCGTAATATCATGGGTTCCTGAACGGTGCCGACAAAAAGTTTGCCATTATTTGAAAGCGGTACCTTTAGAGGAACGCGACCTTGTTGTTGAACGTGATAACAGCGTAGGAGAGAAGAGATAATTTAAAAGCAAGTAGGTTAATCAAATAGAATCTCAGTTGGGTACCCTTTCGGGAAAAACGGGATTAATTGATCATCACAAATTAAATGCCTTCAGGCAACTGCACGACGATGGTAATATATTGCCATGCGCGTTTTTTTTTTTTTTTTTTTTTTTTTTTTTTTTTTTTTTTTTTTTTTGTTGCTGTATTCGGTTTACGCCCAAAAAACCGTCTGCAATGCTCAGCGCAAACCGCGCCTCATTGTTCGGGAAGCTTCGCGGTTATTGTAGATCGTTTTGTTATTGCGCGCAAGACGCGAACACTCGAGCTTATTCCAGAGCTTACGCGACGACCAGTGATAAGGCTGGAATATTCGATGACACGCGTATAAATGCCGACGCGCTTCAGCGCTAGTCAGTTTTATCGACGGCCGACGCTCTATTCGCCGCTATCATTGTACAGCGTGCCTCGCTTGCTGCAATCTGACTTTGCGTTTCCCGGCCACAAGTTCGGCCAAATAAAGAGTTTCATCTTGGACGCGTCGTCTGCTGCCTTCGTCGACGTCACAACCACGTGACAATATGGGATCATTAAGCGCTCAATAACTGCAGAATATTTCCGCAGATTTTTAGTACGAAAAGTCGCAAGATAGCCAGTGTAACGAATAGCTACGTTGTGAAGGGACACGCTTATGACACTTTCCAGCAAGCTGACGTCCCTTCTGCTACAATGGAGGTGGTGGTTGAGTCGACGGATGAGACTGCGGGCGTCCGGAGTGCCACGACACGTAAGCATCAAAAGAACGAGTGTTTTAATTATCGCTAAATGTACTTGCAGTTCGTAAGCTGTTACTATGTTTACTCTGCAGAAGCACAGGATCCACCGCGTGGTGCGGAAAGGGTGGCTGCTGCACCTGGTAAGTTATTGATCCTGAATCTATTAGCGAAAATAAGCTCTCGTATGTTATTGAACTAGCGAAATAAGCCATAACGTGGCCATTGCAACTTTTATCCATACCATAAAATGTAGTGCAACTGTAGGAAACGCTGCATACTTTCAGTGCTGCAGCGCCCTGTACGGCCACCAAGGAGACCACGACCACGACGGGTGGACATCCTATCAGAAATCTTAGCGCAGGGCTCCCGCGGGGTTGAACAGGGCGACGAGATCCTCCGGGTTGGTAGATTGTTTGGTGTCATTTTACATCAAGGACAAGTATTCTTTAGGCTCTGTTATCATAACTGTATCACAAATGTGGAAAACAAACTAACTGGGAATGAAAACAAGAAATATGCATTGCATTGAGGGCTCGGTATCGTATCTCGGCAGCGATCAACAGCTGGGCAAAAGGTTGGATAGCCCTGAAAAGGGCTGTTTTGTGGCAAGAGATGGATTTGAGTAGATGATAGAAGAGTAGTTCCAGCAGGTTTTAGTCTGTCCAAATGAAGAGGGCATAGCTTGTACACGACGCTTGACACCTACCAAAGGATGCCATCAGGCCAGTGGCTCTTCAACAGAGAGGGACTTATTGTGCGCGTTGCAATTCTTGACAACAGCAGCTTCCGGACATTGGCTGGTTGCGAGTAGTACAGCCGCCCATTTTTTAACCTGAACGCGCGAGCTTCGACCATGCAGTCGATAATCGCCGTATAACGAAGCATGGCAGCGAAATTAACGACAATACGCGCATGTGCCTGATGAACAGTCCTGTGCAGTTGCCTTCACCCAGGCTGTTCCGGGAACCGGACACCAGGACGCCGGGAATCGGTGCTTATTGACTCGGTGGTCGATGCTCGCGTGTTCAGGTTAAAAAAAATGGGTGGCTGTACACCAGCAACTCATGCTGACATTTCTACCACGATTATTCGTTCCAGACACTGCACAGGATTGAGCTGTCCACCACCCGGCTTGCTGTCGCGGTGGAGAGGACGGCAGCAGCCCAGGAGGGAATCCTGCGGGAGCTCCGCCATCTGGCACGGGCCCTGCGGGAACGGGAAAATTAGTTTAATTTTTAACTTCCGTGTTTGAAATCTAATCAATTAATGCTTTAGTTTGACATGTTCTGTTCCATTTTATGCATTTATTGTTTGTTCACCTGAGTTTCATTTATTGTTTGTTCGTTTGAGTTTAGTTTTCTTTCGTTTTATACATTTATTGTTTGTTCACTTGAGCTTAAGTGTTTTAGTTTCATTGTTACCTTGTATGAGTAAAACAGGAGAATTTTTTCGACGAAAGGCATAATCTGTGCGCCCACTTTTTCTGTTGTAGTATTTCTCTTTTTTCTATTTGTCGTAATACAGCTCCAAAGCCAGCGCGTTTTCTTTTTTATTTACAAATTTGGAAGGCACCTAGTCATTCGCACTGGATCAGAACAGTTACAATAGTTGTCACTTTCTGTATTTTATAAGTTTTGTACTGTGATATTTATATTCCGTCACTAAGTGTTGTAGCTCACTGTACTCATTATGAAGCGATACCGCGTAGTGTTTACACTGCGATATTTTTCATTTTGGCACAGTGAGGCTAACGTGCTACGACAACAATGTGGTCTTTGTTCAGAGCACCACGCTAGTGACTATTCAAGTTCTATAGCTTCACATATGAAAATGGCCATCATCACTGCAGGAATAAGTTTCAAGTGCGATATGTTCAGGGTGCTGTGAGATTGGAGAGCCAATTGCTCGCGTGGCATATAATTTATGTTTCGCCACACCTGGCAAGTGCAATCGACAAATGAATGCTTCTAGTCAGTAACTTATAACTCTAAGAAGGGAATGGGCAAGCGTGTCGAAGTCCTACTTTCTTGCGAGGTCATGCGAGTGGAACGGCAAGTTTTACGTGACGTGGTGAAAACGAATTGTGTGACGTTGATGTTGCAATGTTAGCACATCCTTTTCTACATGTACCGAGTTGTTCAAGGTTCGTGATGGACTTCTCATCACAGCGTGTGACAAAGTTGACTTGAATTTTTTTAGCAATTTGTTAATTTACGCCTAACCATTTGACCATGATGTATCGCGTTTAATGTTGCAACACCACCCAAGCATTATATTTTTTGTTGTTTTGAATGTGCATTCGCTCTGCTAGCTTGCCTCGTCTGTGTATTCATGCTCGCACGGAAGTTTCGATACACATACTGCAAGAGACGGCTAGCAAGCATATTGCCTTGTTCCTACCAAAGTACACTGAGCGTCCAAATTGAACAGGATGTAGCGTTTGATCATTCTGGTATGTTTTATAACAACTGTGCAAAACTTTTTCTGATGATGAGCACAGAGTGCCGACCATATGTACTTGCTGCATCAAGTCTGCCATGGTTATGATGAGAAAACGGGTGTTTCCAATCATATTTATGTGACATAAAGGAAAAGGCTGCACTTTCCCATTGCTACCATGTTTCATGTAGCACCGCCAAAAAAGTAGTTTGTGTCAATTCCTCATTACTACAACCACAAACTATGGCAGTACAAACAGATGTTCGCTGTATTGTCCTGAGCAGAAAGTAACACCTGCTGCGTCTTCATGTACAGCAAGTCCAATATCACAGGACGCACAGAACACATGTATGCTGTTATAGCATTGTATTTTTAATGTTTCATGAGGAAAGAAGCATTTCGCGATGTGCATACTGCAGAGAACAATGCAAGCTTGGAAGCAGCAGCAAATGCAGCTCTTCGGAGATAAAGTGGCACAACCATTGCATGCCCAAGACTACTTCATGAGTACTAATGCCAAAAAGTGGAAGTCTTGGAGACTCTTGCACACTGAAGAGGGTACAATAGTTTCTGAGTCCACAGCGTTCTTTTTAGATGTGAAGCATCTTATGGCGAAGCTTAATCCTGTGGTGGTGGTGTGCCGCGTGCCCACCCTTACTGCGCATGCGCAAACCCTTTAAAAAAAATAAAAATAAAAAACCTCCTCTCCCCCCTCTCTCTCCTCTAGGCATCCCTCCCCGCGGCAACCACACCCTCACTGCGCATGCGCCTCCCCTCCTCTCCTCTCTCCCCCTCTTACACTCCCCCCCCTCTCTCCTCTAGGCATCCCTGCCCACGGCGCTCACACTCCCCACTGCGCATGCGTGTCACCCCCCTCTCTCTCCTCTCCTACGCTCCCCCCTTCTCTCGCCTCGCGACCCCTGACGCAGGCAGCGTCTGCTAGCGAGTTTCTTGAATGAAAAAACCGACTGCTCGCGCTGCACAACCGTTCACTGGCCACCCCGTATATATGGCAATGGATCTTGACCTCCAAGGTGGTGCCGGTGGGAGATTTCTCCTGTGCGTTGTTGAACAATAAAAATTCGCAGCGTGCGCGTTAACTAAAAGCGGAGTGCGGGTCTCTGTGTCCAGTCGGAGTCTTCTGTCTCTCATTGCCCATTAGCAGCGATTGGCATGTTCCAGTAGGAAACACTGCTCCATCACTGCCTGCTTTGCGCCTCCCCAGTTTTCTCTCCTGCGCAACGCTGCGATGAGCGCCAGCGTCAACGCCGCCGCCAGTGTAAGCGTTAGCGCCCGCTGCTTCACATCTACACATGGTTCCCTTTAGCGGGAGATGGTGTAATTTTTTTAAAGATTCTTTGTATTACATCACTTGTGTTTTAATTATCATAATCTGTTGGATGTTTTCATTTGGGAACCTTCACCATCTGCATGGAGCTTCATTTGATGTGTACGCAAATTTCTCAATGTTCATTTGTACAAACAGAGCCTGTGATAGCCTAGGAGCGCTGCAATTTCTATAAAATAAATTATGTATGTGCTCTGAAAACTCACCGTTCTTGTCTCCTTCAGAAAAGGGTCATGCCCGCACTGCGCTGCAGCCTTCCTCTGAACAGCACGTCGCGCGGTTCCAGCACCTGGCTCTCCCCCGGCTCCTCGGGCTCATCTGGATCGTCTGCTGGTCGAACGTCCCAACCATACTCGTCCAGTGTCCAGTCGCCCGCGTCCAAGGCAATGTTGTGGAGAGCAACGCATTCATAAACGATTCGCGCTGCTCGATCGGGGCTGTACAGCACTGTCCGAAAGTGCTGCAAGCAGCGGAACTTGCTCTTCAACACCCCGATACATCTCTCCACAACATTGCGCATGGATGCGTGCTCCCGGTTGTACTGGCCATCGGAGGTGTGGCCAGGGGGGATTGTCAGACACTGGAATCAGCAGCCATGGCTCGAGGGGATATGCTGAGTCTGCTGTTACAGAACAATGACAGCTCAGTGCTCTGCCCTCGTTGAGAATCAAATATCGAGAAAGTTTATTTCCAACACAGTAGCTGTTAGGGGTCACCCCAGGTGGAAAAGCGGCGAAAATGCAGCTTGAAGGTGCATGGGTGCCCGTACGCAAGGCAGCATTCACATACATTTTTGGGCAACATACGCGTACATAGTGAACAAATGCTATTTATAGTAGTATAACAACAAATTAAGGAGATAGAATACTGGTAAACATAAGACATACATACATACATACATACATACATACATACATACATACATACATACATACATACATACATACATACATACATACATACACACACTTTAAACATGTGAATACACAAACACAGAGTGAGTGTATTAAAAATAATGACGTTGGATTCATGGCAAGTACACAAGTAGTTAGTGGTTCACATTGCGAATACTTACCAAGCAGATACTCGCCAGGCTGCAGCTGTGCGGCTAGGCGCGCACGCAGTGGGTTATGTGTCCACACCCATGAATAGTGGCACGATCCAGGGAACCGCGCGTCCACAACAAGGATGCGAAGTTCTGCGTTGCAAACCTGCAATGAGGAGCAATACACAAGAGTGCTGCAGATATGCTCGAAAGCACTTTTTGTCATGCATATGCAGAAAACAATACATACTCGTACGTTAACACATGGAGCTACATTATTTAAGTCATAGGCGTGCACAGGGTATTAGGTTGGGGGGAAGGGGGGGGGGGCAATACCCTTCTCACCCCCCGTCCAGTGTGCACGGCTATTTTTTTCCAATAATTGATCGATAAATAAAAACCTGGGCGATGCTGTTAGTCAAGAACACCCATACACGCGAAAGCACGCCCATGCAATGGTTGCAAGTACTTCCGTGTTCAAAATACTTCCATTATATCCCTGTCGTGCACTGACTTCTGCTACGGCTGCTGCACATATTCCTTAATACCTCCACAATAAAAAATGCCCCCCACCTCCCCGAAGGGAATCGTGAGGAAATGCGAATGCATATCGCGCGCGCTTCACTCCATTTATATATGGTGGTTGTGATTCGAAGAAGGAAAAGGCGCCTAATTTCTGCAGCCTGGTCGGGAGTACGGCACAGCGCGTTTTTTTTTTTGTTTTTGTTATTTCTTTGTTAGCTTTTTTTTTATTTTTTATTTTTTTATTTCTTTTATTTTTTTTTATTTTTTATCTTTTTTATTTTTTTTGTTTTGCTATTTTTTAATTTTTTTTTATTTTTTTCTTATTTCTTTTATTTTTTATTTTTTTTATTTTTATTTTATATATATAGCGGACGGGAGAGTGCGGCGCAGGGAGAAGAGAGAGCGAACACACCTCCTCAACCTATCCTCCCCTCCGCGGACAACGCCAGACAACGCCGGATGCCTGACATAGCCCGACTAAGAAATGCATTCGCATTTAAAACTCCAAGTTCGTCGCAAAAGCTACGCACTGTTCGTTTGGACAGGCGAAAATACTGCCGGAACTCTTCTTCTGTCAACTCTTCAAATGCATCCTCTACCTCGGGGTGTCGTCTCTGCGCGACTGCAGCAGCCGCACAGGCGGTGCGCAAATGCGCAGCAAAGAAAGGAAATGCCATTTTCTCCAATTGTTGGTAGCGCCGGCTTCAATTGAACCGGATACGAAACGGCTGGCCTGAACGCTTACGTTCCGATCAAAATCAAGCCGTCTGACAGCCATTATAATCCATGCTTATTAGTTTCGGACGGTCTCGGCATCCGTTCTTTTGTCTTCGTCCGAAAGCGGCTGATGACACCACGGCTCACGTGACACTCAACGTCAAGGCGTTCGTCACGGCTCACATTGACCAATCGCGTGCTTCTCAAAAGAACGGCACGCCCCCATGCTTATTTGGAATGCGTACAAAATCGCACCAAAGGTGGTAGGTTTAGATGTTAACGGCGAGAGCGTAATGAGAGAAACAGGCGCGATAGCCAGAAGAGCGTCGCTATTGGGACGCAGAACTTAAAGCTTTAGCAGAACTTGGCTAAGGTTGTCATCCATGTTAAAGTGTGTCCGTCCGTCCGTCCGTCCGTCCGTGCGTCCGTCCGTCCGTCCGTCCGTCCGTCTGTCCATTCGTCTGTCCGTCCGTCTGCCCGTCCGTCCGTCCGTCTGTCCGTCCGTCTGTCCATCCGTCCGTCTGTCTGTCCATCCATCCGTCCGTCCAGCCGTCCGTCCGGCCGGCCGTCTGTCCGTCCGTCCGTCTGTCGGTCTGTCTGTCTGTCTGTCTGTCCGTCCGTCCGTCTGTCCATCTGTCCGTCCGTTTTTCCGTCCGTTCATCTGTCCGATTGTCCGTCCGTCCGTTTGTCCGTCCGTCCTTTTGTCCATCCGTCCATCTGTCCGTCCGTCTGTCCATCCGTCCGTCTGTCCGTCCGTCCGTCGGCCCATCCGTCCGTCCGAGCTCTGGCACGGATCCAGGTGGCCGTTATTCGCGGTAAAAAATTAAAAAAGAAAACACGCACACATTCGGTTTGCGTGTTATCCCACTGAGAGTGTAAAAGATAAAAGACATGGCATAATCAGTGGAATGGCCAGACGCTTTCGCCGAACACACTTTGGAATGTACAAAGTGTCCTTCAATTTTTTACATACATGTCAGGCATCGCACAGCTGTTTTTCGTTTGAATGGACGCTTGAGCGAGGCCGACGCTTGGCAGGGAACGCGGCCGTCCGTGCTTCTGCCGCTCAACCAGCACTGAGGCGGCGTTGCCGGCACGAGTACTGCATTTCGGGGCGTGGCCTGGCCTGCTATTCTGCCCTTGCCTACAGCATCGAGGATCACGGCGAGGCGCCTCCACGGTCAGCTGTTCAGCATAGCAACGAGCGTGGCCTGGCTAAGAAAAGATCGAGTAAAAAGGTCGTCTTTTTGTCCCACAACAATAATCGTCATCTATCTGCGTTCCTTTCCTTGCATTATCGCAGCGCGCCCGGCACTTTGAAGTCACGAACGATATGAGCGTTATCAGCGTGACATAGCGTGCCTGATAGGAAAGTGGCCAGCGCCGAGTTTTCAAGATAGGAAGCTCAAGCAAGCCAGATGACGATTATTGTCGTGGGACAAAAAGACACCCTTCTTACGTGATCGTTTTTCAGAGTGTAGCTTGGCTTCTTGGCTTAACGACGCTTGGGCTAAGGTCACTATCTGGCGGTGTTGACAAAATTGCACTTTATTGAAAATGCGCCGAATGAGACGGACAAGTTGCTGGTGCTAATCGCGAAGGCCACAGTGGTGATGAAGTAGCTTACTTCACCACTCCAAGAGGGCGACACCAGCCCGCTGAGCAAGAGAACTGCGAGATGAAGTGATATAAAAGGCGCGTTTGTAAAGCCGTTAGAGTCTGTGGCCGTGTCGCAATGGATAGCGTGCTCGGCATGTATTGGGGCGGGCCGTAGGTCGTAGGTTCGATTCCATTTGACGGAACTTCTTTTCGTTGGCATCTGATCGTGTAAATTTTTTCGATGCCCTTTCCGTGACGGAAATACATCACTGAAGTCTTGATGGGCTGCGGCATAAGACACTTTCATGTTAAAAGCCCCGTTTTTTTCTAGCGATATTTGCCCATAATTTTGCACCTGTGATGTCAATAAAGATGTGCGGTAAGTCAGGGCCCGTCGTATCACTAAGTGTTGTGCGTTTGCGCCTTTTTATCGCTGCTTTGCCAATGAATCAATGAAACCACGTTTATTCCACTTTCTAATGCGCCGAAGGCGCTGATGTGGAAATGGAGAGGGTATTAGAGCAGAGGGTAAGTGGTAGAGGTGCCTCCGCCAATAAGTTTAACAATGGCTGTTCTTTCCATGAAGGAAAGAAATGGAAATTTTAAAGGCCTGTTTTTCATTGTTAGACACAATATTAACAAGAACTAACAGACAATAATGCCACGAAAAGTACAGCGGATGCTAGTACTATTAAATGTAATATAAGTCTCAAGAAAGAAAAGTGGACGAAAAGATAACTTGCCGCGGTCAGGGACCGAAGCTGTGGCCTTCGAATAACGCATCCGATGCTCTACAAACTGAGCTACCGCGGCGGCCATCCCCCCCTCCACTTTATGGGGTGTATATGCCATTGCTAACTTTAAGTGCATCGGTGATCAGCCTGCCTCATATTCATCCTAGGCACATTGTTTGCCTATGTCGACAGGTTGGCACAAGGCAAGAACTTCATTGACACAAAGAAGCCCGATCGAACTTTCTTACAGCATGCTAGGACGTTGCCAGGTTGGCACAAGCCAAGAACTTCATTGACACAAAGAAGCCCGTTCGAACTTTCTGAGAACATGCTCGGACGTTGCCAGGTTGTCACAAGCCAAGAACTTCACTGACACAAAGAAGCCCGTTCGAACTTTCTGAGAGCATGCTCGGACGTTGCCAGGTTGGCACAAGCCAAGAACTTCATTGACACAAAGAAGCCCGTTCGAACTTTCTGAGAGCATGCTCGGACGTTGCCAGGTTGGCACAAGCCAAGAACTTCATTGACACAAAGAAGCCCGTTCGAACTTTCTGACGGAATGCTCGGACATTGCCATTTTCTTAAGAACAAGAAGTGGTGTGTCCCATATTTTAATGTTTTCTTCAGTTGTGGTCATGACTTATACATTGTGCGCTTCATTTTCAGCTCTTCTAATGGTTGAAGTCTGTGTTGTCCAACGATAAATGATCTTAGCTTTAACTTCGTAGAAGAAAAAAATGGCCGTGTAAAAACTATATGGACACCGTATTTCTAAGTACCGTAAAAGTAAAGTAAAACGAAACATTTTGCTCCAAACTTACGTCCAAATTCTGCAAATTACCTAATACGACGCTATGAAAACTCGCAAGTTCGTCACTTGCGAACAAATTATGGATTTCAAACACTTTGTTGTACGTCAACTGCTGACCCGCAGGCCGCGGGATCGAATGACGGCCGTGGCGGCCGTGTCCTCATGGGGCGAAAATGCTTGAGGCCGTGTGCTTAGATTTAGATGCACGTTTCCGGAGCCCTCCACTACGGCGTCTCTCATAATCATATCGTGGTTTTGAGGCGTTAAGCCCCAGCAATTATTATTGTTTTACGTTACCATATACCTTTAAGGGCTAAAATCACGCAACAAAATATAATCACCTCTTCATGTGCTTTCAAAAACGTACGAGGGAGGAGCAAAGAACTTCTATTTAAAACGGCAAGATTGGGAAACATTGGTTACCTTCCCTAGGTGGCAACTATTAGTCCTTGTGCTCTGGCGGCATCGTCGTCTTGCCGCTTGTGTGTCCGTGCCTTCTCTTGTGGGTGTGTGCTGCGGTGACTCCCTCGCTCATGTTGCCGAAGGACTTGGACTTGCACTTCTGGGTTTGCGCTTAGCATTACGGTCTCCCACTGGTCTCCGTTAATGCATCTTTCGATTTGCCCTGGCATTCTGAGGCAAGCCCACTATGTGATTCGCGTACGAGAAATAGTTTTTACAGCGAAAGCTGTTATGAGATAACAACAAGGGCAGTTTTTGCGCCGTAGTTGTCCGCCGCCGCCGGTGTCCGAAGCCACTATCGCGCGAAATAAGAAAAAGCTCAATAAATAAAAATTACCTAGGACAGAATGAGAATCGAACCTGGGCCGACCCAATGCAGGCTTCATGTCGGGCAAGGAATCGCGTTAACATGTTTAATAAAGCGTGTTAGAACAGTAAAGCAACAACCAGGCGTCACACAATGCAAATTGCTTAACGAGTGGGTCGTTCCATACTCCAACCCATTACAAAAGCATCAGGCATAATTCTTCATCGTCGTTCAGCCACAGCATCAATAAAGTGCACATAATGCGTTACAAGTGTAGAAGGTACCACGCTTTTCCGAATGACGAATAATGGCATAGTGGACGCTTATCCACTTCACAAAAGTTATGATGATTTATGGCGTAGTAGGTACAATGCAATTGTGCTTGTAGTAGTTGCCCAAGAGTGTTTAAAAAGGCTCTAGAAGGGCAGCTCTTCCAGCTTTCGCTGTGACTGTGCTGCGCGTTGCGCACAGGCCTGACCTTTTTTTCTTCGAATGCAACGTGACATTGATTAAGAGTCCCATTTTTAACACCTAAACGTGTACGAAGCATCGCTGCCTGATATTATTGTACTATAATGATGATTAATGCTCCCGATGGTTTTTAGTTGTAGTCACTCCACGCTCGACATACGAGACGAAATAAGAAAAAGCTCAATAAATAAAAATTACCTAGGACAGAATGAGAATCGAACCTGGGCCGACCCAATGCAGGCTTCATGTCAGGTAAGGAATCGCACCGCCCCAGGTGGTATAAACGTAATTAAAGATGAGATGGTACTGCCACTACACTTCGTGGCAACGGGACCGTTAACGCCCACTCTTTATTGACGAGAAAGAACAGTAGAGGCGCGAGGTTAACAGCAGACAAAAGATTTATATTTACACCACTCTAAACAAAAAGGTTACACAATTATATTCAAGAGGAAACACATGGAACTGAACCATGTGTAGGGCAACCCCACTTATTTCGGCGTAGCCGATGGTGCCTACAACCTTAGCCCGTTTCAGCGCACCAAACTGAACACCGGGGCCGCTTCTTAATAACTCGACGCTCCGCCTTAACACCAGTGCTGGCAAATAGGCGCCTGTTTACTCTGTAATTGGGCAGCGCATACAACCAATTAAATAATTCGCTAAGAGGGCACCACTTTCTTACACAAGTGTGGACTCATGTTCCTCGTCCCAAAGAACACACTAACAAGACGCAAATAAAAACAACGTCAACCAATGTTGTAGTGGAAAGGACAGTCTCAGCTGCCGCAACAAGTATATAGTACTAAATGTACGTATACTATGATAGAGTTCCATGAGAAAATCATCATACAAGGACAAGTCAAACCAACTGCCAAAAGCAATTGTGGACTTTGAAAACCGCAGCAAACGCCGCACCTGCGTTTGTGACGACATGCGCGTTTTTGTAGCCGATTCTTTAACGCTCATTTCGCACCCACAGTCCTTTCTTCTTGTCATGATCGCCGTCGTACGAGCTCGCAGCAAACTCTTGTTCACGAGCAGCTCAGGCCATCTTGCATAGCACCCCTCTGTTATCACATGTGACAGCGAGTCCACGGGTGAAACTGGCCTGCTTAACCTAATCGATGGTTCAATTTAAAGGCTTCCTGAAGCCGGGACTGACATCGAGACTCCTTACTGCAGCGCGAGAGCTAGTTTCCAGTTCATGCGCAGCACCCTGTACGACCTGACAGTGGGAAATATTGACCGAGGTCCAAGCATCCAACACGTTCGGGAGAAGACCCGATGACGGAACCTTCGCCAGCCCCGAAACCTCGAGAGAAACCGCAAAACACAGCACCTGGAAATCTTTTGCTCGAGCTCAAGAAAAAAGCGGGTGTAAAACTATTCTAGCCGCCATTACCTGTTAGTGAAATCGCTAACAATTCGACCACACAAGCACTACACCATGGTAACCCGAAGCTGTTGAAACAATAACAACGTTCTAACAAATCAGGTGCCGCCCTGCCAGTGTCAGCACTGTGCCAGCGAGAGGCGAGCAAGAAACCTCCTTCAATATCACAGCTTGGAACTACCTACAAGGAGAGAGTGAAGGAAGAAATTATGTAGAGAGTATGGTTGGGTCGGCCAGAGAAGACGTGTAATGTTATGACGTAGCGCCGTTTGTCGGTCTAGAAAAAAATTGGCCGTGTATCTTCGTGCTTCGCTGCAAATGTCGTCACGATAGTCTTGTGCCAGCCGTATTACTATGCTTCGCCTTGCTTCAGACAGCGCCTACTCTACGTTGAATTGGCCGCATCTGACTGGCATTGATAAAATAGAGGAGGCGCTGCACGAGATATGGACGCCATCGAAAAACATGAGCTTGTGCTGAACCAAGGGCCACTGCCAGCGGCAGCACCTTATCGACAGCACAGGGCTTTTTTCGTGCAAAGCGTCGCAGTTCGTGTACAGCGTCGCATTTTCAGCGCAGCCTAAAAACACTATGGTCTTTAGAATTGCGTATCTATGTATTTTCTTATAAAAGAACACACGACCTGATACTTACATATTAATGTTGCGCCTCAGGTATGCGTAGTATTTGCTTTTTGGTCGAATATGTTAACAAGTATGAACGCAAACACCAGTTCAAGATAGCTGGGCGTTCAGAAAGTGGTTAAACTTTGGCCGAGTAGCTGAATCGGGTGACGGACAGACAGACAACCAGACCAAAATTTTTGCGTTGAAGTATCCCAAGAAAGACTATCGTCTTTAAAAAAATTAAGGCAGCTTCGCCCTAGTGGTGCCATGCCTGAAGGATGTGCGGAGCTATGCAGCCTTCTTTGTTTCTATTTGTTTCCTTTTTCTTTCCCTCTCTCCTTCTTTCTTGCTCTCTTCTCGAGCTTTTTTTCTTTCTCTTTTGTTTATTTCTAATTCTTTCTATATTCCTTCCCATTTTTCCCTCTCTTTCTTTCTCGTTTCATTTCTCGCTTGCTTCCTCTTTCACTTTTTATACGTGGCTAACACGCTATGCCACTAGAGAGGCTAGAAGGGTTTGGCTATATAGTGTTGTGAACGAGTCGGAGCAGTTGAAATCATTTGCTATGACGGGGCACAGGTGGCGCTGCCGCCCGCTGGCGCAGGGCGCACGCGCTTTCGGCCGGTTGCGAGCGACAACAAGCAGTACGTTTTTGGTGTGCATTTTCGTATAGTTTCTCTGCACGCTCGCAGTCGTTGCTTAGCTCATACAGACTAAACAATACGAGCATCTTGATGTTCTGCGTAGTACTCTTGAGCAGCTCTATGTTTGGTCGGTCACCCGGGTCGCCCCTGAAACTGCACTTAGAAGCAGACGCTAGCAGTTCTGGCATCCCACCGTTTGAGTTGTAGGGCCGCTTTTATTATAGATTAGACGGTGTACTATTGATGTTTTTATTTCAAACATTCTCACTACTCAGCTTGAATGTAAGCTATTGGAGGCTTCCAAAAAAAAGAAAAATCTTGTAAGAGGGAAACAGTATCGCTGAATAAGAACCATGGGCGTAGCCAAGGGGGAGGGGGGGAGGGGTTCCACCCCCCGAAATTTTTCAATTTGTGTGTGCGTATATATACACGCACACATCCAAACGCACGCACGCACACAAACTATGGTTGAAGCCCCCCCCCCCCCCCCCCCCTTCGTCTGAAAAATATTCTGACTACGCCCATAAGAACGACCAAAATTCGGCCCTCAGGTTCGGAACGCATCATCGTTCTGCAACGGAGACGCAGTGATCAAACGGCATAATGAATGGATGAGTTCAATATTTCGATGCTGCAGTTCGGAGGCCACTGACGACGCCTCATTTTGAGCAGCTTTTTCTTCTCGATCACGTTGCGTAGACCTCTTTGTTGGCTTTGTAGAAGAAGCGCAGCTTCGTTAAACTATAGAACATAATCTCTCTCGTGAATGAATGAAACCACGTTTATTCCACATTGAGCGCTTGGCTATGTTCGCTGTAGCCAACTTTTTGGAGGTCGTGCTCCTGCAAAAATTCTAAAAATGATAGCATACTTTCAGTATACGCAGCTTACTTCTGCTGAAAAAAAAAAAACACTGTGAACGCATTCTCCAACTTTGCAATCAAGTCTTGAAATCGTTTCGACGGGTACAGTAAGCCCCCACGGTCAAATTTCCTCGTCAATGAGGCATTTTCATTTGTCTCTGCCTGCAAAGGTAAGATGGCTAAGGCAAACGCACATACGGGGCACGGGAACCTTTTAAATGCCTTCCTGATGACATAGCCAGCAACGCAGAAAATTAAATGGCTATCATTTTTCTTTTCAACACAGCCTTTGTGGTAAAAAATACTGCTGTCTTCGAGCACACCTGCTCGAAGAGAGCAGTAAGACAGGTGTTCCTCATCCAAGAGTTCATAAATTAGGCTTGCAATGCGTGCTGCTTTTTGTTTTACAATGTCTGATGGCCCCAAGAGTGCGCTTATGATCTCTGCTGGCGAGTTACCACTTCTAGGTGGTCACTGAGTTGTAGAACGCTAGGTTATTAACCATGAGCAAAAACTGCTCTTGAGTGGGGGGGGGGGGGGGGGGGGTGATCATTACACCCAAACACCCGACGCAATGCTCGTCTAGCACTTTATGTTCTCTTTTATGTTCTTTGCCCATTCTTCTCGACGAAGAGCGCCCGCTGGAGTACGGAAACTTTTCCGGCAAACGTTTTGTACCCGCCTTTGCACAGCGGAACGAAGCATGTCCGGCCTTTATTAGCAGGCATACTCAAAAATACGAAGAAATCACGGTAATGTCACACTTGATATGTTCAGCGGACACATATCAGTTAAGCCGCGTAAAAGTAAAACAGAGGCGTACGTTGACTCAGCACGTGCAGATACGAACAAAACTCGCGCTTCCATACAACCACACACCACCGCAAGCAAACAAACCGGCAGCGGGGACAGCTCGTCTCTAACTCGTCTCTAAAGTCCCTCTATGTTTCAAAAGTAGCGAAAGGTCTTGATCCAGCCGCCGCGTCCTGTGATAGGCCGGTTTGCGACACGTGACATTTTTGCCTCCGCGCCCCGCCCAAAGGGTGGAGCGGTGGAAGCGCTGTGCCGGCGAGAGGTACGGGTGACGGCGTTTTCAAGCGTGGAGTTGGACAATTTAACGAGTACTTCACGCGCCTCTGACACATTGTTGTTGCGTATTAGAAGCGTTTATTTACTTGAAGTTGAGTGGACGTGGGAATTCTGTGCATGAATTGAATGTTTGGAACGTGACGGGCTAGTATGCCGGGTCACAATGCCCTCGGTTGTTTCACCGCGCGGAGGACAGAAAAGGCTTTTTTTTTCTCTGTTGCTCGCGGTGACAAAAATATATTCTGAAGCAAGGTATGGCCCCACAAAATCAGTCGCAAGAAATGTTTGCGCACAGAAAACACCCGGCTATGCGAAGTAAGTGATTTTGTAATGTTTATAACTTCAAGCAGCGTTTTGCCTGGCGGCGAGCTTTTGTTTTCGTGCATGTAGGTGAGCATTATCTCAGCTATGCTATTATTGTTTCAGCATTCTTTATACTGCAGCTTTGTGCGCAGTAGACAACGCAGATTCACGCCTGTATCTCTAAACATTAAATACCTCGGAACCCAATACACCCATGCCTTCGTTCTTCTCCTCGGGGTGGCTTCAACACTAATAGCTCACAAGGAAAGGACAATTTGGTAGTAGTTTTTTTCCACACCTTGCCATGTTTTGCTGCACTGCTGCGCGCGGGATCAGTTGAGGCTTCGTCGTTGAAGCGTTCCGCGTGATGTTTTCCCTAGGGGGGCCACAATGCTTTTTGGCGAGTTCGAGTAAGTAATACTGCATATGACACTGGGAGGAAAAAACTGAAACCATATCTGCCGCGCCCAGAGTCTCTGCTAATTTGCCAAGGCAGAAGGAACGGAATCCACCCTGCAAACGAATGAGGGGTGGTCAGTATTGACAACAGACCTTCCAAAGAAAAACTTTGCTATGAATTCATGCAATAAAACCCAATTTTCTAATAAGTGCTATTTTATACTCATGCATCTCTATAAAAAGTCACCTAGCTCAGCTTTTTTCGTTGTAGTATGGTTTTAGGGCCTCTAAATGCATACATCCCTATTGAAAATTCTCATATGACACATATGCCTCGTATCCAATAATCTCGTATGAACACATATGAATCATATGTGTTCTCGTATGATCATACGAGATTATTGGATATGTGTCATACGTGTCATATTAGATTTTTTGCTAGGGATACCTCGAATTTATTTGAAATTGCATTAGGTAACTAATAACATCCGCTATACTTTCCTTGGCATCATTGTCTGTTAGTTCGCAATAATTATAGGTAACATTGGAACATACCTTTATATATGCGGGACACGTAGGCGGTGGGGTTAGTAAAAGGGAGGCGGTTTTGGATAAATGTACGTCTTTAAAAACAGGGAAACATTAAAATGCGTGAGAGACTAGTGGGCATGCTAAATTTCCTAGATCTTGAAAGGCACTCTGGTTCCTAATATTCCACACATGCAGGGCAACTCTCTCCTAAATAAGCATATTAGAGTACTTTATAAACAAAGTAAGCGTAGTTAAAAGTGTCGTTTAATCGTTCGAATACATCTGAACGCTGCCAAATCCAATGAAACCAATTACAGCGCATGTTTTGCACTACACACTACGCTAAGTGAACCGAGAGTAGCAATAAGCTCACAACCTGCCAACTTTTTTCGAACTAGAGAACAATCAGTACATACACTTCAAGTTAGGCTAAATTTGAAAACACGCGAAGAACGAAAATATAAATGGCTTGCATGATAACTGCTGTGGGAAACTGCTCAGAAAGCTCCCTTCGGAAAAGCACGTGTTTTTATTTCAATGTTTAGCGTACTCCGGGTTCGTTAGTTGTTGTCCCTGTCGTTTGAAGTTTCCTAAGCTGCTTACGCCATAAAAGGCAATAATTAACCGATTAAAGCGCGCGCTGAGAGCGGTTTTAGGCGTCCGAAGAATGCACGCGAACGAGCGGAGCGGCGTCTGCTAGCTAGCGCTGCTCCGTGGACCCCTCCAGAGGGCGCGCGTGTAGTTGTCGCTACCTTTATATATACAGGGACCTTACTCATCTCGTGAGCGCAGCGCCACCTAACGGCGTCATAAAAACACGTTTCACCGCGGCGACCGGCAAAGGCGTCTGCTCACGACACTAGCCAAACCCTTCTAGCCTCTCTAATGCAGCCAACAAAACCGAACTGTGCCTGCGTCGTCGTCGCCTCGTAGAAGAAAACGCGCGCTGCATCCGTCTGCTGGGCGAGGCGGGATTGGTAAAGAGTAGGCACGTTACGTCACATATACAGGGTGGCGCGCGTTTACAGGCGTGTTTCGGAATTGGCTACCAGTTATTAAAATTCATTTTCTAGAGAACTAATCGACTTACAGTTGTATAACTTGGCACATATCATCAGGGTTCCGAAAAGAACATATGTTGAAAGTTTTATTGAAATGGGTGAGTGTCAAAAAACAACGCCCGAGTTCCCTTAAAGAAGTGCTTTGAGATGACGCCGTGCGAGCTGTGAAGAGCTTCACTGAGAGCATACATGTGATCACCCGCTGCGGAAGGCACTCAACTAGTGCGCGCCACAGTCTACATCTAGGAACTCGTCAAGCTGGTGAACATGAAAGTACTTTAGGTGTTCTCAATTAGAGCACTGCACGGGCCGTGATTCATGGCCCGGGCCCGGCCCGATCCCGGCACTCGTTTAAGTTTACCCGCCCGAGCCCGGCCCGGAGACCGAAAAGCAAGACCCGGGCCCGGCCCGAGCCCGAAAAAAATTTCGCCCACCCGGCCCGGCCCGGCCCGACCACAGATCGCGCCCGACTGGGGGCCGAACCTATAATCTAGGTGGTGTGGCCCGAACATGGAATCGACAGCAAGGCGTTTTCAGTAGCAAATATCTACGTTTTGTTGGCGCATGCTACGCCAACAGGCATGCTTTAATCTACGTTAATTACTTGTACAAAAGGGCTTTACTGTGGTAAAAGATGACCGGAGATACTGGGTACGATGAACGGTTATTCGGCAGAGCTATACTGTACATATTGTTTTTACAAATACAATGGCAATCATCAAGAGCGTTAGGTAGCAGATATTGTAACAAGAAAAGTGGTTTGCAGCGTATGTTTAGTTTCAAGAGGGCGCGCAGTAAGAACAGAGGAGACAAACAACAGAACGATATCTT
>JALIZH010017623.1:0-47162 GCA_030522465.1 Rhipicephalus appendiculatus
GAGGGCGGGGCAAACCAGCGGCGTACTTGCTTCCTGAGTTGCCTGAGCAGTAGCTAGGTTTTCCTGGATTTATGGCATAATTTAATTGCACTAAAATGCCCTTGCGGAGCAGACTGGCGCAGTAGCGGCAGCTTGGCGCATAATGGCGCAATTGGAGCAGTACTTCTACCCTTGTCTAAAACGCACCCGCCATGAGTTTCAATGGTTATAGTGAGAAGCGCCAGCATCATAAAGCAATTGGCTGATGTTCTTAATGAGTATTTACTGCATATTATTATAAATTTTGCCTGATGCGTGAGGATGTTCATTCGTCGTGCTTAGAGGATCGAAGCATTACGGGAGCATTCACCTGGTTAAGATATATATTGCGCTGGCCGCAGCTGCATGCGCCCCAGGTCTGCATGCGCCTCAGGAGCGTAGCCAGGAAATTTAAATTTTTCAATGGGCGAAGTGTGATGACTGAACATACTGTATGGGTGCTGGTAAGGGAGTTGGTGTGGGTTAATGGTTACATACATGCATGCATACATACATACATACATACATACATACATACATACATACATACATACATACATACATACATACACACATACATACATACATACATACATACATACATACATACATACATACATACATACATACATACATACATACATACATACATATATACATACATACATACACACACACACTTTTGCAGCAAGTTTCCGGGTTATAGTCACGGCTTCTCGACTCCGCACTTGGCGTCGCTACTATTGTAAGTTTATCAAGAAAAAAATCACAGCCCCGTAAACACCCGTGTGTTCTTCGACGTCCACCCTAGAAAGCCACACCTTGACTCAAAGCGATACATAGACGTACAATAAAAAATTTCAGAACCATATGAAATTTACGTATTATTCTAGGGGCGACCAAAAACTTTTGCAACGTGGCTATAACCAAACATCTCAAACTGATCTCTATCTACCGTTTGTTTAGATCATTTCTGCAGCATAGCAACGGTCTCAATATCAAGCCTTCTAGTTCAAGACTTGGTCTTGCAACAGAAATACACAGAAATCCACAGTTTGATGGTGAATGTCTATGTCAGTGACTGTCCTTCACATGCTGCATTGACTAGGTGGTTCAATTAGTTTTAAACGTGACCGCGTGCACGTGCAAGACGACGCAACGTCAGGGCGGCCGAGCACTTCAGCCTATTTGCACCATTCAGCCTCAGGAGAGAGCCTTACGATGAGTAATCGTCGAATCAAGGTGTCTAAAGATGCCGGAGATTTGCACATTTCTAATGACGGTGCCGTCACTATCACCCACGATGTTTCGGGTATGTCCAAGGTTTCCGAGCTCTAGGTGTCACGGCACCTCTCAGAGCAAGTTCTACATCACCGCGTGCATTCATCAAAGGAAATTTCGCATCTTTACTCAAGCGATACGGAATGTTTTCTTTCCCGCCTTCTCACTGATAATGATAATGGTAAGGAGACAATTTACAGGCGAATACTGCGGCAACGTTTTTAGCCAACTGCGTAAAGCCATGTTGGAAAAAACGCCAAGGATTAGTGACAACAGGCGTCCTCCTCCGGAACGACAACTCCCTGTTTCACAAGTCTCGTCTTGCCCAGGCTGAGGCCTGGGCAAGAGTGTGTGGTTTCGAGAGTGTGCTTTCGAATTGCTGTACCACCAACTCCACCTTTCCGACCTGGCTCTGAGTGACCTTTCATTGTTATTTCTGAATTGGAAGAAACACTTCAAAGGAACGAGGTTTGATGACCTGAAGCGCTTCAAACTGCCGCAGAGGAGTGGCTGGGCGACCAGCAAGCAAGTGTTTTTTCCAAGGTTTAAAAAACATTCCACGAAAATAGGCGAAGGGGATTAGTGTGAAGGAAGATTGCATTTAAAATAATTTTTTTCCTAATATTTGGCAATTCTTCTGATATGTGAGTGGCAAAACATTGTGATCACCTTCCGTGTTTCAAACCTTTCACACTAATATTTATCGGTAACCGTTCATTTCTAAGAAAGCAAGGCCTACGCAATCATTTTTGTCTGCGATACTCGCGCTGAGTTATCATCAAGAGACTATCATCAATGTCGAATATAGCCATTGTATTAACGGCTTGTCTTCGCGCGGTTGAATAATCTGCGTTTGGACAAAGGAGTAAGCTGATAAATTATAACAAAAATTCTGTTTCCAGGACAATCAACAACTTGCAACCTTCGGAATAAATTAAGCGAAGACGCAAGTACGGTTAACAAGCGATCGTACTTTGTCGACAATGAAACAGGATGCTTTGATTTATATTGTAAATAATGCGAGCCTGTACGTGGGACACTGGAGGCCTTCTCAACAGTTCCATTCCTACAAATTACATTCTATATTACACCATACTTTGTGCGTGTACTGTTTTCATTGCTCCTGGCATGTAGTGGTATTGCGCTGTATTTTCTATCACGTCCTTATACGCAGGTTCGGAAAGCTTTTTTCCTTTTATTCAACTTATAATGCATTTGAAAGAGAATACAGTGAACTCTCACTTGAGTCAACTTCAAGAAAATAGGTTAACAAGAACTTCGCTAAACTGTACATTCAGTAGAATACAGAACAGCATCGGGCACAGCATAAATCAATTCAAACGTGTCAAATGCAATTTATTTTGAAAAAAAATTCTGCAATATTCATTGGGACCGATGACCTGACAGCGTCAGAAGAGACACAAGCAGTCCAGAGAGTCTACGTTTTCGTGAACTGCCTCAGGCAGAGATTGTTGCTGTGACACGAAGTCTCGCAACTTTCTAGTGTATTCGACAGCCTCGGCTACAGATACAGGATTTGAACGGTACCGCACCCACTACAACTTCTTTGTCGAACTCTTCTTCTTTCGGTTTCGAAGGAACACTGGAAGCAATTTCCCAATCTGATAACTCCGCGCAGGTATGGTTGCTAGATAGCCCAGGTACTGAAGCGTAAGTGGCTAGTTTTCGTTTTCCGCACGGTCGCTTTGCCTCGGTGGCGTTGCATGCACAAGCGATGTTCAACCGCCGCCGATAGATGGGCAATTTGGGGGAGGCACGCATCGGCTACTTCAGCGCTGCAGAGCGCAAAACTTCATTTGAAATGATCTAAAAAATGAGCCCGGGTCAGCAGATCAAGTTCGTTCAACCGAAATATTCACTATTCGAGAAGTTCGTTCAGTTGAAATACTTTTGCATAGAACGCATAGCAAAACCGCCGGGGATTTTCCAAAAGTTCATTATTCTGAAATATTTGTAATATTCGTTCAATTGAGAGTTGACTGTATAGGATGTCAGCTATTCTTACTTAAAATATAGTAGCGCTAAATTTGACGAGGGCAAGAAGTGACATGACAGGATGGGCGCTGACTACAACCATTATTGTTGAAACAAGACGCATTGCATTTTATAGCAATAAAAGGCAACGAACGCATGCGCTATCATGAAGGAACAGTAGATGGGGTGATAGCATTAGACGAATTCCTCCCTATCCACTGTTCCTTCATGAATGCGCATGCGTTCGTTGCCTTTTATTGCTATAAAATGCAATGCGTGTTCTTTCAATAAAATAGTTGGAGTCAGCGCCCGTCCTGTCATGGCTCGTCTTGTCCTCGTAAAATGTAGCGCTACAATATTTTAAGTGAGAACGTATCACCAACTAACCCCGCAACGTGTTTTCTTAAGATGTCAGATATTACTCGGAGCTATCTGTGCTGCATACTTTCAGTCGCCATGCTGTTTTTCGATCATGAAGGGCCTGTAAAAAGTTTGGTGCATGGTCAAAAAAGTCCCTTCCACATTTCTCAACGACGACTCGAACGCGACTTTTCTTCTCAGTCCTTTTTTCATTAATCCACTTCCCCGAACGCTTTCAGCATCAAACGTGGTTCCGCCCTGACGGGAGACATTGGACGCTCTCTGCCCCTCAAGCGGTTTTGCAATGCCTCCGGCCATGGTCAACCTTCCACTAAGAGACGGTGTCGTGTGATGACACCCTAGTGACATCATGATGAAGTCGCGATGAAGTCATCAACTCTTGCGACATGGCACGTCATGGTGACTCCATGGGCCCACGTCGTCAGTTAATGCTTTTTGTTTGCATCACTCGTTTTAAAGGCGAAAGCCTTTAATGTCTCATACTGGCGTCCCTCAGTCCGTCCGTGCCCTGCAACGGTGCCATCTGTGGCCTCTCCTCACACTCTCTCCGCAGTCACGTCATTGCTGAGAGAGTGTAAAAAACACAAAAAAAGACATGGCATAGTCAGTCTAATGCCCAGAAGCTTCCGCCGAACACACTTTGGAATTTACAAAGTGTCCTTCAAGCTTTGACGCCATCGCCGCTGCCGGTCACTTTTCGCTTTTGATGAGTGATCTCAAAATTTATCCTTACTAAAGTTTTCAAGCATTCAATTGCAACGAGGTATTTACTAACGTGAAGTTGAGCCGCTGGCTGATGGCCTCGAGGAGAGAAATTTCGACGCCCATCTGTGACGTGTACTCGCCGTCGTGGCCCCGCTTGTCGACAACCACGTACGGAGTGTTCTGCGTCAAAGAGAAAGACAAAAAAGCTAGCGCCTTCCCCGCTACATGAGGACCTTGTATGGTGAACATCGCACCTTGTCAGTTAATGGGGGGCTTAAAACACGCCAATTAACTAGTTTAACGGACAGCATTTTCCCAAGAGCGTACTTAGTGGCTGTCGAAGTTTTTGCCATCAGCTGAAAAGTCAATTTCCGAATTTTTCGTCAGGCAGTGCCTCCTTTTCATGAGTCATTCTCGCGCAGTACACTGCAGCGACAAGGATTGAACATGAATTCAAATAATTAATCATTAAGAAAAGACTGAAGATACGCCAGAGAGGTGAAGGCAAAAGTGTAAATGTTTATTTTTGAAAGGGGCTATCTACATAGAAAATGAATAGCTCTTGGTCGCTCTTTCATTGCTCAAGCGTTGTTCTTCATCCTAATTCGTACCTATTAATAATGCTTCCTGTAACGCAGAACTGCTTGCATGTGCTCACTGCGATCGTCTGCACTGTATCCGCTAATTTCTTGAAGTTACAGATTGGCGACCACATTTGATGGCTTCAAGACAACAATGCGTTCCAAACATCCGCGCAGAAGCTTCCGCGACCGACCCTAGTGCACTGCTGAGCGGCTCGCGCCAAGCAAAAATGACGATAATTATGATGATGGTTGTCGCTATGCCTCTCTTTATTTTTATCTACATTGAAAACGGGCAGCTACAAACAGTCTATCACCCTGTTTCGCTTGTTGCTGCAATGCGCTTTGCTCTTTTTCTCAGCTTAATAATAATAATAATAATAATAATAACAATAACAATAACAATGGTTTTATTTCCACCAATACAAAGTTGATGGACGGGAAGTGAATAAAAGCGACTATCCGCATGACTACGTTCTCACTCCCCCTTTCCCCCCCCCCCTATAATAATGAGGTAGAAGTGGTGGCGGCCACAGAACAAAAGATCTGACGAATATACACAACATGAACAAAACTAAGAATTGTACAGCTTTCAAACACACTTCAGACGGCGGCGTTGGCAAATAAACAACACAATGCAATAAACATATATACAAGCATAAATAAGAAGTCTGAATACATAGACTACAATTACACTAAACACAAAATTTATGCGCAGCCGTGGTGCTGTTTTCTTCTCTTTGTTTTTATTTCTTTTTTTTAATTTCTATCCACAAAGGTTGAAGAAAACGTTTTAAATGCCAGGAGTGTTAATAAGATTTTGGCGAAGTTGAGACAGGGTGATATCTGCTATGTCAATACCTTTGGTATATAATCTGTTTAATTGTAACGGTAGATGACAAGTAATTTTTTTGTTTTCCATAGTTAGTTCTTGTATCAGGAAGCATCCAGGGTGGTTGATGACAATGTGGATATTTTGGTGGATAACGTTTCATGGAAGCTAGTTCTGTAATAGTGCTGACGGACCTTTGGTTAGGTCTTTCGTTCGCTTAGTAAATATGTATATTATAATGTTTAAAATGATTTGCTGTTGATCTGATATTGCATGAGTACTCAGACCTTCACCAGATATCATTACATCGAATTTGTCTGAGCTATAGTTCAGGACTAAAGTGATCGTTTCCTTGCAACATGTATTTCCCAGGAGCTGTAAGTGCCTTCCAATTATCCACTGGTAAGAGTTTGTCCTGTCCGTTTATCAGCGACAAAACCCTCTACTTCCCCATCAGGTCATGCAGACGCATGTAAACAAGACTTATTCACTGATTACAAGCAAGCTTTATATTCCTCTAAGCGTTAAGCATGAACAGCGATAGAAAAAGATGGCGCACTCACTTTAGTCCTGAGCGAGCTTTACCAATATTTTGTCCCCCACTTCACGCCATCGCACAGAGTTTCGACTCATTTGCATATCTATATCCCCTTGGCCAGTTTTATGAAATCATCTTCTATGCCAAGGCGGTAGAAAATTTGTTTTGGCATTAATCTAGCCATGATACCCTAAGCTGGTTAATCTCTACAAATACTGTTCGTAAATTTATCCAGAACGGACGAGCTTGTAAGACACTTGGACGCGCAAACAAATTAGAGAGTACTTTTGCAAATCTGAATGAAGGCATAAACGAAACAGTTCTTACATTTTCGCATTGTTATTTTTTTTAATCTCTATTTGGCGCTCAGTATTTCAATAACAGTGTATCATACCATTGTGCATCACAGCCATGTTTGTACTAGTGATTTTCGTAGTGTTGCAGCTACCACGTTTTTTATGTATAACAATTCATTTTTACATTTCCTCTCACTAAATGTATTATATTTCTATTCATTTCTATAAATACCGTGTGTTTGTAGGAGTTATTAAACATGCTCCATTTTTTTCAGTTCCATCCAAATTGTCTATTATATTTGGATATATGCTGAACATGTCTATGTATGCTGGTTTTAGTATTGCTGCTGCAATGTGAGCGCCTCCAGGCACATTCAAGCTGTATGGTGCCGCTTTCCGCCTGATGCACTCCCGAGAATTTCGTTGTAAAGTAAAAATATTTCTGATGTACACACATAGGCCTGCGACATTCGGAAGAAAACCCCTCGTAATGCACAGGCCGTAAGGAAGGAAGGAAGCGTGCAGTATGCTCCGGAATACCGCCTGTGCTCCCGCCACCTGCTGTGACTGTGGGGATGCATATGCAGTGCTTGCGTTCGCACATACTGCGTGACCGTGTGGCAGTTTTGAGGCGGCTTACATTTATTGCGCTGACGATTATGTGCGCGCCGTTCAGACTCGGCAGGTACTCGAAGCTGTCATTTTTGCGCTGCATGAGGCCGCAGTGGGTGCAGGCGATCCTGGACTCGTTCGCCGCGTACAGCATCAGCGTCGCGCCCCCCAGCTGCGCGCTGTTCCACCGCCTGCGTGTCACCGAAGAAGGCGAGAAAAAATTCGCACACGAATCAGTCATTGGCTTTAGATTGACTTAAGTCGTCATATGATGGAGTTAGTTCTACAACAACGCTGTAGTCGACATTTGGCAACATCTAATAATAATAATATCTGGGGTTTTACGTCCCAAAACCACGATATGATTATGAGAGACGCCGTAGTGGAGGGCTCCGGGAATTTCAAACATCTGGTGTTCTTTAACGTGCGCTGATATCGCACAGCACACGGGCCTCTACCATTTCGCCTCCATCGAAATGCGACCACCGCGGCCGGGATCGAACCCACGACCTTCGGGTCAGCAGCCGAGCACCTTAACCACTGCTCCACCGCGGCGTACATAAACATTTGGCAACATCAGCCACCCTTCGCGAGCATCTACACAGTAAAAAAATTTACACCCTTAAGGGTGTATTTATTTTGTCCCATGGGCTAGAAATACCCTCAAAGGGTGTTTCTAAACACCCTTTGAGGGTGTTTAGAAACACCCTAAACGTAGGGTGTTTAGAAACACCCCTTAAAAATGTAGGGTGTAACGAAAGATTACACCCCTACTTTGATAGGTTTTTGTGAACACCCCTAAACTATGGGTGTTACAATAAGCTACACCCGTTCGAGTGGGGTTTAATAGACAAAAACACCCTTGAAAAGGTGGCAGTAAAAGGGGGAAGCACATACGATACTTCTTCCCAGTCAGCCCCCCTTGGAGCACTCCAGACATCAGCGTGTATCCAATCCTTTCAGGTGCACCCTAGAAAGAATTCTCCTGTTAAGGAGATGATTCAGAAATGTGCAATCCCATCCAATCCAATCAATTGAGTGAGCATGGGAGCAGCGCATGCAGTGAAATGGCTCACAATCTTTTCTTCGCCCGACATGCTATGCTGACGTTGGCGTTGTGCTGCTATGAGTCTTCAATTTGCGAATCAGTCCGCAACGACACCTTCTGCGAGACTGCATGTGCGGTTTATCCTGGCGATTACACCGGTGCTTCTTTCGACTACCCCCTGCCTGGTACTGCGCTCTTCGCGGACGTGCCAGCACCATGGTCAACGAGAGCAACGGAAGCCGCACACTTAAGCAACCCTCGGGACACATTCGCCTTCAGTGAGCATGGGAGCAGCGCATGCAGTGAAATGGCTCACAATCTTTTCTTCGCCCGACATGCTATGCTGACGTTGGCGTTGTGCTGCTATGAGTCTTCAATTTGCGAATCAGTCCGCAACGACACCTTCTGCGAGACTGCATGTGCGGTTTATCCTGGCGATTACACCGGTGCTTCTTTCGACTACCCCCTGCCTGGTACTGCGCTCTTCGCGGACGTGCCAGCACCATGGTCAACGAGAGCAACGCAAGCCGCGCACTTACGCAACCCTCGGGACACCTTCGCCTTCAGTGAGCATGGGAGCAGCGAACGCAGCGGAATGGCTCTCTATCTTTTCTTCAGCCCACAAGTTCGTAGTCATTCTTCGCTGTATGCAAAAAAGAGCAGTAATCGCTGCCTTCTCCTGTTTCCGAGCTCGCAAACGTTTTGTGCAATTATGCGCGAATGTGCTGAAACGCTTCTGCTGCTTCTTTCGGGCGATGTTGAATGTAATCCAGGCCCCAAGATCATTCGTTCAAACGCTGAGAATGAGACAGACCTGCTAACCACTATTACCGAGATGCTCGGAAAAATTAGCACTCAGACATCTGACCTTGTTCAAGGGCAGGTCGAAATGAAGGCCGATGTTAAGGATATCAAAGCTTGTCAACAGAGCATTGAGGTAAAGCTCGGTAATATTTACGAACGTCTTGAGGCCTTGGAAGCAAACGTTGTTACCATAAATAACTTTGAAGAAAGCCTTGCGGCTGTTGAAAGCACTGTCGACCAATTAGCGAATCATCTAGACAGTACCCAGTCTCGTCTGGACGACTTGGAAGACAGAGCCCGACGAAATAATTTAATTATTCACGGTATTACCGACGAAAACGAATCATGGCAGGACACGGAGAAAAAAACACTCGCTGTGCTTTCTTCAGCCCTAGGCCGCGAATTGACACCTGATCTTGTTGAGCGTGCCCATCGCATCAGTAGATTTTCACCGCCGAAGTGCCGTCCTGTGATTGTGAAATTCTGTTCTCTTAAAACTAAAAACTCTGTCTGGTTGTCGCGCGGAGACCTAAAGTCGGAAAGTATTTCTGTGAACGAAGATTTTTCACCGGCAACACGACAGGTTAGAAATAAACTTGCTGAATTCGCCAAATCCTTGCCGCAATCACCTGCTTATCAACTCAGGTACAAGAAGCTGCTTGTAAACAAGGAATGTTACATCTACGACTATAAAACAGATAGCGTTAAGAAAATAACTCGCGAAAGCCCACCTGAAAGGCTTCCTAACAGCGCGAAGACCGCGACCCGATAGGGCTGCGTGAGGGGACGTGATGTAGTCTTCCAAATCAAGTGTGTCTGTTGTTCTGGCTAACGTTCGAAGTATTATAAACAAACGCGAAGATCTTAACTCTGTTATCGATACATGTGAGGCCGACGTCATCGCTCTGACAGAGACTTGGTTAAAACCCAATGTTCATAGTAGCGAATTATTAGATAAGTCTTCGCATTTCATGTTTTATCGGCGTGATCGCACTAATCGTATTGGTGGTGGCGTATTACTTGCGATAGCTAAATCCATTTCCTCTTACCCCATTTACATTCAAACCGATTTTGAATCCACGTGGGCTTGCGTAGAACTAGGACACAAAAAAATTATTTTTGGTGTGTGTTACCGCCCCCCCTTCCTACTCTTCCACCTTTGTCTCCCAGCTTCATGACGCCCTTAACGTAATAATAACACCGCACCCCACTGCACCAATATTTCTTCTAGGTGACTTCAATTTTGCTAACATCTCATGGTCATCGGAAGTGCCCGTGTTAAGCCCTTTTTCATCACAGAGTAGTGACTTTATAAGTCTTTGTTCTACTTTTTCTTTTAGTCAACTCGTCACTAAACCCACCAAGTCACTGAATCGTAGTGCGAATACTTTAGACCTCATTTTAACTACATGTCCAGACCAAGTGTCGTCGATATCTTATTTGCCCGGTCTAAGTGACCACTTATCACTAGCGTTTGAAATTAAATCTACCAAAGTTAAAAATAGCCATACCACAAAAACCATCCGCGATTACAGCAAAGCTAACTTCGAAGTAATCAATAGCAAGTTAGCCGAGTTCCTAGGCGATTTTACGATTGATTTTTCAGACCGAAGCGTAAACACCAACTGGAACATGTTTAAAACAAAAGTCTATGAACTAATTGAAAAACCCGTACCGAACCGTGACATCACCTCCGATGCTAACGCACCTTGGTACAATGGTTACTTGCGCAAATTATCCAACCGAAAGAAAAGGTTATATCGTACGGCTAAACTAACTCCTTCAGAAGACCGTTGGGCAACATACAAAGAAGCTAACAGAACTTACGTTGCGGCACTAAAACAAGCTAAAAGTTACTTCATGCAGACCACATTGCCATCGATGCTCCGCGATAACCCAAAAAAATTCTGGCGCGTTATTAATCCTGCGTCAAAAACATCTGTAACACTGATTGATTCTAGTGGAGTCTCTATCGCTGAGTCCGAATGTCCAACCATCCTTAACAATGTATTTTGCAGCAACTTTGTCCTTTACAACGGTTCGTCTATACCTAATCCGCCCCTTCACAACTACTTACCCATGGAAGACATTGTCATTGACAGCGATGGTATTGAAAAAATAATACAGTCCTTGAAGGTTTTCGCAAGTCCGGGTGTCGACCTTATTAATGCCAAATTTCTTAAAGGTACAAAGGCATACTCATCTCTGTTTTTGTTACTAATTTTTCAACAGTCCATTGATACAGGTGAAATTCCTGACGACTGGAGAATTGGGAAGGTGGTTCCAATCCATAAATCAGGTAACAGCACTTCCCCATACAACTACCGCCCAATATCATTAACCAGTATCTCGCGCAAAATCTTGGAGCACATTCTTTACTCCGAAATTTTTCATTTCCTTGACTCAAACTCGTTTTTTTCGCACGCACAACACGGCTTCCGAAAAACACTCTCTTGTGAAACACAACTAATTGCATTTACTCATAAGCTTCATCTAATTCTTGACTGCCGCTCATTCGCCGACTGTATCTTCTTGGATTTTTCAAAGGCATTTGACAAGGTTTGCCATAAACTGCTTCTCTCAAAACTAGCGCAACTTAACCTCATTCCGAAAATCCTAACATGGCTGGAACACTTCCTCTATAACCGATCTCAGTTTGTAACTTGTAATGATCATACTTCACTCAGTAGCTCAGTCGATTCAGGAGTGCCTCAAGGGTCGGTCTTAGGACCCCTTCTTTTTTTAATCTACATCAATGATTTACCTCAGCGCGTAACTTCTAACATTTATTTGTTTGCTGATGACTGTGTTGTGGTCCGTGAAATTACTAACGCCCAGGATGTAACTACCTTGCAAACGGATCTTAACGCTATTTCTGACTGGTGTAACGACTGGCTAATGACACTAAACAACAATAAATGCAAAGTCTTACGTGTATCCCGTACTGCGTCTAACCCACCTGCATACCAGCTTAACAACACCATCCTAGAGTCAGTAACGTCTTACCGCTACCTTGGAGTACACATAACATCAGATTTAACTTGGTCTCTTCATATAAACCATATAATTAACAACGCTAACCGAATGCTCGGATACCTACGACGCAATTTCTCTTCTGCCCCCCGCATCACTCAAACTGATTCTTTACAAAACCTTAATCCGCTCCAAACTTGAGTATGCTTCTGCTGTATGGGATCCGAGTACTGCCAAGCTAATCGATTCACTTGAACTTGTTCAAAATAACTCTACTCGATTCATTCTTCATAACTACAACCGAACTGCTAGTATCTCCTCCATGAAACTAACCCTCAGTCTGCCGTCACTTGCTTCACGCCGTTATTTTTCTCGACTCTGCCTTTTTCACAAAATTTACTTCCGTAACAGCCATCTGCATAATGAACTAATCGCTCCACCATCCTACCACTCCATTCGCATTGATCACTGCCACAAAGTTGGAATCATTTCCTGTCATACTGATCACGGTTATCATAGTTTTATTCCGCGCACATCACAGGATTGGAACCGCCTTCCCGGAAGCATCGCCGCCATTGAAGACCATCAACTGTTTAAAACAACATTAGCTAACACTGTATAAGTAGGAGCCGAAGAACTTGTATTTTACTTATTGTTTGCTGCGTTTCTTGTTTGCTTTTACTTGTTTTTTTTTATTTTACTCACTCCCCTCTGTAATGCCTTTGGCCTTGAGGGTATTAATAAATGAAATAAATGAAATGAAATGAATCCCTTGACAAAAAATGGATTGATCAAAAGTTTCAAAAACTGCAGCAGTGCCCACATCAGTGTGGCTGTCGTCGACTGTCTTGGCGCTGCCACCAAACATCTGTAGCTGATAAACAAGCAGCGATTCTCCGTAACAACTCATGCAACATTATAAGGACTCAGAATGTCGTTTTGCTCAGCAGGCCTCCATATTATGTCTTTTTTGGGAAAGTACATTAGTGTAGTAGAAGACTGTGCACATTGCTGAAATGAAACTTTTCCCACCTACTCTTGTGGCTGCAACAAAAACGGGTGAGCAATCTGACTATGGCTTGCACGTTACAGTTCATACTAAATGCGATAATATGCAGGAAATGTATGTAATAGGGACGGTATGATCACGACCGCACTGCAGAAACATGACCTGCAGCACAGCAGTGGAATGAAATTTTACATGATCCCTTTCCAAGCAAAGACAACAGAATCATTGGCAACTGAATGAAATACGAGTATTTATTTGTTTTAAAAGAAATCGTTACAAAACTAAAAGCTTGTCATAAAACTCCAAAATAAATTCCAAAACAATATTCGATACACTGATTTTACTGACAGGACTGGCAGTTTTGTTAAGCTAAAATTTCAACAGCAAATGATCTCAGTTATTATAACTGCTGCAAAAAAGTCACAAAGCACCGAGTCAAAAACCACGAAGTAGAATAACTATACAAGAGAGTGAGCTGTACTATTTCTAGCATGTGCGCGCTATAAACACTGCGAAAAGGCATGGCTACAAACTTGCTGAAGGCTTACTTACAGCCCACTATATGTAACAGTGTATAAACTTGGACATTACACAATCACAACGATTGACAAGGTTATGTAATTGGGGTTAGATTAACGTAATGTGATTGTTCATACAATTGCACATTACAAAACCACAGCTCTTCACTGCTGCTAGAACAATCCATCTTCATCTGCTGAGATGACTGGTTCCTTCGACAGCAGTGGGACCAGGCTGTTCTTTCTGTACAGTAAATTCGTTCCCGGAAACCTAAAATAAATAGATTAAAATTTTACAGAGTGTAACACACAGTATGACCAATTGCTTTATTGGTTATATGTAGGTATAAATGAAGTGCATAGCCAGCATATTCAGTGGCATCGGACTCCACACAGTGACAAATGGAAAAAAAGGGTATGCTGCGGAATAAATGCAAAAGAAGCGTGCTGTGGCAGAACATTTTATACCTTTGATGCCGAAGATCTGAAGCAGCACGGCTAATTGGGCTAGTTGGTATCGGTTCATCTTTTAACTCAATAGGGCGCGCACACAGACACTAGAAGAAGAAAACGCACGCAACACAGCACCTGTGTTGTGTGCGTTTTCTTCTTCTAGTGTCCGTGTCTGTGTGCGTGCCCCCATTCAGTTAAAAGACGAAGATCTGAACTTTCCCCTTTTAGCCTGCTCGCGCACCAATACAAAGGTATACAGCTCCTAGGCGATGATGCCCCATTAGCTTTACGCATCGACCACGTCTAAGCCAAAGTTGAGTTCTATGCATAAGTGTGCACTTAGGCAAATGTGAATTTCTGCAGATATATCATGGTACTCATACGATGGGTTTCATAAAGGGAATGCAATGCTATGCGCACCATATAAATATTTTATTTATTACACAAAACCACAATACCACTGCGCATACACGACGGTATTCACATTCATCATGTATTCAGTGCAGGTAACATATAAAATTAAGTTATGTGTTTGCTTGCGAATAAAACTGAAGTAGTGTTCTCCACGCGGCTCACATTGACACGATTATATAATGTAAGAAATTGCTCTCGCTCACTGACTATTGCATACTGCTAAATTAAGGTCCTTCGTTTCAATGATCCTGGTTAGCTAAAAAAGCAGAACTCCTTACAAATGCAGCATAGACTGTTTAATGACTGTGCGGGGAAGAAGAGGCAGATAATCCTAGACTTAAAAAGCACCAATCACGAACCACATGCCATCACAATAAAATATGAAAACTGGAGAAGCGGCGAAAGGTGGGCTAGTTGGTACACAAGTTTAAATTTGACAAAACAGCGCAATGACAGGACGAAGGAAGGTAACATGAGGACGGGCGCTGTAAACAGAAGTAGTAAGCTTCTCCGACAATCGCCTATAACCAGAATCCTGAAAGCTATTGACCGGAATTAAGTAATACGCAATAATCATTCGGTGAAACAGATTGTTTAATTTATTTAATTGTTTCAATGCAAAGATCCCGAAAAAAGCATTCTATATTTGATGTGTTCTCAATAAATACGCTGCGTAATCTTACATTTTAGTAGCAACACATGCATGCATATCGTGCAGTATGTATAACATTATCGCGAATTTTGTGCAACAAAGAAAATATTGATATGGTTGACACAGCACAAATCCCTTTAACATCTGTAACGTATGACTAGAGAACTTACAATATCGGATAAACTATTAGGTTTGGCATTTATCAAATGTCATTGCAGGTGGTGGTACAAACTGCGTTTTGTAATATTTCTACACGTACAAGTACTTAGCGCAGTTAAAACACCGAAATGGGGTGAAGTGAATAACTCTTAATAACCGGAACAATGTAACGAAAGCTACACATGGTGGAAACAAACAGAATAAAATAAATTTTGTTCGAACGCCAGCACTTATGCTCATACTAGCGCTTGCACAGTTCAGGTACGGCTATTTGGTCACACACACACACACACAATGAAAGATCCATTCAAACACAAGTCAAGTTCAACGAATGGCTCCACATGCACGGGTGCCGGCAGTATCGCGCAATCTACGTTGCGGGTGAATTAAAACATCGGTACGAATTTAACGAAACGGAATGTATTAGCACGTAGGCGAGCTTCGCGAGGCGCACCTAACGCGAAGCAATACGCTATGTTATCACCCACATGCATCAACCTGAGTATCACGGTAGTTTTAGCGCACAAAACGAACAGGGACGGAAAAGAACGACGCGGACACCACGCCCTTGGTCCTTTTGCGCGCTAAAAAAAGAGTGCACATGAATTAACATGCCCAAGCATACGCGCCTTAGACATGGTTTACGCTTAGAGCTAAGAGGCGCCATCCCCACTCAACTATTATTAAACCAAAATAGAGGTTCATCGCGAGCGCGGCACCAAACACCACTGCCAACAGAGAAGGCCGCCGCCACAACTGTGTTCAAATCCCTCGCCGAATCACAGCCACGCATGCGCACTCTGCTTTCAACTCCAAAGAAAGAAAAGTTTGTCCCGCATTTAACATCACACAACTTTGTCATCATCCCGATGAAACAATACACACAAATATGCTCGCTACGTAAACAAATGCTGACTTATCGTCCACTAGTTCAGAAAGAATCAGTTGACGGCGTTATTATCGCGCTCACGCAGTTAACAAAGCGCTGACCACAGCAACATGAGAGCGGTACATACCGTTTCACTTCGAGTGTTCCACGATATGAAGCTGCAGGCCTCCCCTTCAGTACAGTGCATCTTCCTAATAAGCAGCACTCGCAGAACACAAAAAGGACGAGCACCGAGCGCAGGCACATTTCAAACAAAAAAACACCGACTGCTGAACTCGACTAATCGAGAACGACGCGCACCACACCACCACCACACGCACAAAAACCGGAGACTATTTCGCCAGCGCATTGAGTCACGTGGTACATAGTCCCGCGCGCCCGCGCCGCCCGCGCGCTGCGCACGCGCGGCCGGTCAGGGCAGGCGAGGTTACCTAGGCGATGAGACGAGCCGGCGAACTTTCGCTCCAGCCGTTGTTGAATTGCGCGGCCGCAGCTCCATTTCTGCGGCCAATTTCGTTATGCTTCTTTAACAGTGCATTCGAATCGCAGTGTGCATTGCGACGGTGCTGTAAGGACTGCACGGGCTGCATGTCACAGCGCACGGATGTAATATTCAAGAGCAATATTTAGCGTAGCTTTACTTGCTTAACGTCGTGAAGACTGGTGAAACAGCGGAGCTAATGGCTTTTTGATGCACCTGGAGCCCGGCTCAAAATGCATCACGTCAATGTCCATTTTTAAGGGACCTGATCACCCGTTGCCGTCGAGGTTATGGCTATGTCAACTGCGCGGAGGGTATTTTGCAGATGGCAGATGTTTTACCTCCAGCTTTAAGATCGCTCTTAAGGGGAGGGGGGGGGGGGGGGAATTGTGCGCAACATTACCTTGATTCGGGCTAGTTCACTTTTTCAGTATTCACCAGGCGCGCAAATGACAAAGACGAGAGGAACACATACAACAGGATTGGCCCTGATCCTATTGGATAAGCGGCGCTCCGGTTGTGTCTTCCGTCTTTGTAGTTCGCGCGCTTTGAATGAACACTGTGTTTCGCTTGCGTTACGTTACTTCCTACTTCGATTCGTTACTAGAACCGCAAGCAGCTACTAGGACGGGCCTTGCTGGTATCAAGACGGTTCTTGTATACTTAATGTATAAGCAAAACCTGCCCAAAAATTTCGTACATTTGTAGCCTTGTTCATTACACCCCTCAGATGAGGGTGTAAATGGGGTGTTGCAAGGGAGTTTCACTTACCAACACCCATATTTTGAAAATAAGGGTGTAATAAGGGTGTTCGTAAGGGTGATTTTAACGCAAACACCCGCATTACACCCTTAAGGGTGTACATTTTTTTACTGTGTAGCCGTGTTTAACTGACAAGAGCCTGCTCTATAATTGATAGTAGACACCACTTTGCAAACACTAGGCTGAACTAGGAAACTCTTGTGGTATATCAGCAAAAAAAAAATCCGTTCCGCTTCAACAGAGAAACGATAAGAATGCTGGAGCAACATAGCGGAATGCAATACTAAGGCTAACAGCTAAATCTTTTAGCATTCGATCTGGCGTACCACAACAAAACCCTGGCTTCACAAAACGAGGCCACTGCGGCGAGCGAAGCAATCTTCGTAAGCTGAGTCGCGAGAACACAGCGCTTACAAAGGTATGAGCCCTCCTCTGGTCTCTGGCAAGATAGGGCTTGGCGGTTCATAGTGCGCAGGTCCCCGCGAAGTCACGTAGACATTACAGAACACCCCCCATCTCCCCCCATAGTCCTTTCGAGCCGACGAACACTGCCGGGGCGTTTGCTCTCCGCTGTAGCCGCGCTCATGGGTTGCCTTCGCTCGCTTTCAGTCGCACAAAGAACACATAAAGCGCGGGGTGATGTTATCACGCTTGGATTTGATACGGAACATCACGGCAACGGCAAAAATCTGCCTGGAGTGTCCATATAATTGCGGTCGCAGTAATATGGAGTTGAAGTGACCTAACGACAGAACGTTTGAGATCTGCCCATACATTTGGTCGGAAACCTGACATCATATTTGTCAAAGAAGGTTGATGGATGATCAGTAGAAACGAAGTCTTTCAAGTACATTAAAAAAAGTGGAACCTCCGTCCTCTTCAAACGACATTCCTGCCAGGAGTACTCGGGCATAGAGAATTAACATTGCTGGAATGAGACTTGATGTGAAATAAAGCAATTCAAGATTTAAAATCTGGCTGTAAACATGCCAGAATTATGGCACTAGCTTACGCACCTTTGCACTTAAGTTTTCGTATTCTTTTTTCAATTCATATACTGCAAGCAGGGAAAATTAGACTGTGCTGCAACATTCCAAGCGCTTTCCAAGAGTTACTCACATAAGCTTCTAGGTTTGTGAGAAACTGCTGCGCAAATGCTTGATGTTCGCATGGTGCCATGCGCAAGGCAATTCTTGCAACACTTTGAAGGAAAACAGCCTACCTGAAGAAACAAACAGTGTCGAGCTGTGAACGTTGTTATTACGCGCTTGTCCTGTGTGTGTTCTTTTCTAGCGTCCTTTGTTATTCAGCAGCACGCTGCCCGTTTCGATCTGCTTGCCGCTCTTCGCGTGACATTCGAATTTGTTGCTATCGCATTCGTTGCTTCGCCCTTGCGGCGAAACTGGGACTTTTTTTAGGCATACACCCATTTCAACTGTCCTCGCAACTTTCAGGTGATTCATAACGCTCGCGTGATGAGTAACTTAGCAGGTGGTGTTGCACATCAATTTGTGCTTGAGATATATGACAGGAAACGAGGAAGTGTCATCGTTATGCTCTTCATTGTGAACAATGAGATAATGACGTATAAATATCTGCCACGGTCAAGAGTTGGAGCTGCAGCCTTTACTGCCCCAGTCGAAGAATGTAAAACTTATGACTAAAGAATACGCACACACTGGTTTATGTGGCCTCAATATAATATACCCCCCCCAAAAAATACCACTACTCACAAGAGAGAAGGTCGTTCACAGGCAGCTGTGTCGTGTTGTTGTCTTTTTCTGGACGGTTCTTTCCTCGTGCGATACACCTACGTCTTCAATAAACGCCAACTCCTCTAGTAACATGTCCTTCTGCAATTTCTTTCATTTGGTTTGACCATGTCTAATAATATTAATAATAATAATTGTTTGGATTTAACGTCCCAAAAGCATGACATGATTTTCAGGGACGCCGTAGTTAAGGGCTCCGGAAGTTACGACTACCTGGGTTTCTTTCATGTGCACCTAAATCTGAGAACACGGATATCTCGCATTTTGCCTCCATCGAAATGCGGCTGCAGATCTCGCGACCTACCTGTCAGCGGTGAAACCCTACAAATACTTGTGCACCGCCGCGGCTGTAGTCGCATCGCGGGTTTGGCACATGAAACTCCAGCAGGGATTATTATTACTATTTTAATATCTCCTTTAACTCTTGCCAACCAGCAGTAGTTGTGACGGAAGGTCGCTTCGCATAATCACAAAAAAGGCATCCTTTAGAACAATGTAAGACAGCAATGAAGAACACTCATCACCAATCACAGATATTATTGCGATTCTGTGAACCACTTGTACCAATGTGCATGCCAGATCAATGACCTTTGCTGCTAATGGTGTAACGGTTGTCTTTGAGTGCCGTGGAATGGTGAGACTCTCACAATGAGGCTCCGGGGTATGTCAGGCCGACTGAAGCCGATGTTGAGGGCACGGCAGCAGTTGAGGGAGCGGAAGGGCACCAGCGGTTGCACGAACTTCTCTAGCGTCGTGTTTTCCGGAAGCGCCAAGTGGCAGAGGGCCGCCAATCTGTGCTTTTAAGGGAGACTGTAGCACAGGAAAATGGACCAAGAACATGAAAGACAACTGTTAGCAGTCTGGAAAGCTACCATGTGTAGTTAGTTTCAAATTTTCGCGCACCCCCCCCCCCTTCCCCAACACACAGAACAAACGCGCGCGACACAGTTTTGCAGTATATATAGGGAATTAAATATTTTCAGGTTGTACTGCTGAAACTACATACAACAAAAAAGCGAAAAGTTTTCACTTTCCTCGGCGAAGTCATGAACACATTTGCTATAATGTTTGGCCTGATCGTCTTTGTCCGGGTAGATCGAAGCCTTATATAATTTCTGTGGTTTGTCGGGCCAAGATGGCAGCACTTGATCATAAAGATGACTATGGTTTTCCCTACATTGTGAGGTTCCTGTTACTAGGGGCAATCGGACCTCCGACCTGGCTACAGCAGGACAAAGCCAAGGATGGGGAGGAGGTGGAGGTGGAGGCACGGATGAAAAGGCAAACGAGACACGCGCCCGGTTTGCTCCCCCACACTGCGGGAAAGAGATTTAGGGATTAAAAGAAAGCAAGAAAAGGAAAGAAGGTACTATCAGGGTACATGCGTACCTATCCATTACATGGCTACGAGCGATTGCTCAACCCGGGCAATCTTCAAAAAAATAAAGAAAGAAATGTATCAATGAAACTAAATGAACTAGGCAGGTGGGTACACCCAGAACTTATTGTGGATACCGGAAGTCTGAGTGAACTTGGTTTCTGCTCATTCGCGTTTAAGTGGCAAGTTTTACTATACATCTACGGCTTGTGTGTCCTCGCACATCCTCCATAGAGAGGAATTGTGCTGAAAGGTGCACCACTAGCAGATGCATTGAAGGTCCTGCACCAATTATATTAATTATTTTAAGACTTGATGCAGTTAGATGTATTGTCACGTGGTTGTGATGACAAGTAACGCGCAATTCAAGCTGATTACTACTGAAACACTGAACTCTTTACAGGACGATCTTGTGCAGAACAACGGGAGTAACATGCACAGTAAAGTGATGTCCGCAAGTGCGGACATGTCCCTTGTCGATAAATTGATCGTCGGTGAAAGACGTCCGTGCACGCGTGATCGTACACCGCAGCGTTGTCGCTGGTGCTTGCATTAGCTTTATAACGTACATGGTTCTTCGTGTCGCTCACGCGATGCACGAGAATCGTCGATGACATTTGTGGCGTTTCTTTTTCTCTAAAAGAGCCAAATCCAGCAACCAAGACTGGGCTAGATTTCACGGGAATGTAAACGCACCTCTGTATTTCTCACTTTTGAAACATTTGTAACCAAGCTTGGGCAATCCCTAATTGCAACGTGAACTAAAAAAAGCAGTTTCGACAGCACTTTCGAAACAAAAATGAGCCAAATCCCGCACCTGTTTCAATCAGTAAGGTCCATTAAACCAGCAATGCTTCAACAATCGTAAGCAAAAAAAAAAGAAAAAAAAGCCAACACGGCCGCATTCGGTCTGTTTCCTTTGTATCCTAGTTACTTTGCTCTCACGATTTCCTTCCACAATTACTTTTTCTCGGCCGAGTTGGTGCACGATGGACTAGGGCTTAACTAGCATATCAAGAGCAAGAGGCTGACTCTCCTCTTTCTCTCTGCCTCTTTCTGTTTCTTTTCGAGGTTTGCGCAGCAGTGCCTTGTCCTTATTTCGATGCAGGGCGGTATATTTCAAATGGAAAACTGAACTGCGAATATTGGGCATCGGTCTTTCTTTGATGAAGAAGTGAGATGAAACGGCGTGGCACACAAACAGTTAAGAAGAAGAGCTGAAACATTTTTGAAGGGCCGTCTATAAGTGTCAAATAGGAAAAACGCTGCCCACAGTCCCAAATGGTGCGCCTGTTGCCTCGAAGGACTGCTCGCTCTGCAAGCCTAGTCATCGTCATTGCGACCATCCAACAAAGAACGGCACCGATGGAAGCAGAAGAATGATGTTAATATTTGTCGCAAAATATCGCTATGTCATTCATTCGCTGCCATTTAGACTGCTTCTGCGTAGCCAATTCAAGCCCAGATGAAGTGTTCCGGTATATGAGAGCCAAATCCAAATTTTACTTCTGCGTACTGACGGTAGCGGGATATACAGATTTTGGCCGCAATATAGGTTTGACGTATTTTGGTGACAGGAGCACTCTGGCAAAAATTGTTGGAGCAGGCCTGACCATATTGTCAGTAACGAAAAACCGCCTTTTTCTCAGTTTCACCTAAAAGGGACTTCACTCTCTTTAGAAAAACAAGCGTCACATTTGAGAGCGCACCGATACACTTTATACTCGATTTGTGTGTGTAACAATAAACAATAACGTGTGTAACAACTTTAGCATGTAAACCGCAGTGGCTATGGGTAAAAACGCAGGCATTTTAATATCGATCTACTTTAGGTTGTATGCGTCTATACAGCCTTCCATTTTGAGTCATAGATTTACACTTGTTGCACCCCTGTCACACGGACAGCTTTAACCTGCGGTTATGCTTAACCCCGGTTCACAGAATTAGCCGCAGTTAACGCGAACGTCGTTTTGCCAATGCTACACGGGCTCAGTTAGCTTAGTTCAGCACGCCGAAAACATGACGAGCTGAGAATGTGATCATCCAAGAAGTTCCACACAGACGTTGATCGGCACAAGAGACGAAGGCTCTTATTAGAAGCCGCAGCCTTTTTGTTTCTTTTCAGGGAGCGCTCTATTTGACCACACCCCCGGTAAGTTTCGTGGGAGACGAGGCAACACTTCTACACCTCCCCGAAAGTGTATTGAGGTAGTAAGTTCAGAAGAATCCGCTGCGCCCTTGTCTACATATTCAGTATTTCCGGCTCTATAAGGTGTCCATAGTCGGGGGCCTCCGCGGCGAAAGAAACCGTCCCGGTCATGCGCGCGGCATTGTTCTTCGAAGGCGGGGTCATCGGCCGTCCGGCCCATGACGTCACTCTGGAGAGCGCACTCATTGGCGCAGACGTGTGTGCACCCGCCTTTGAGAAGGGAATGTCGCGGACTTCTAAAATTGTATCCGACTGTAGACACGAGCTACGCGAAAGCCGGTTACCCCTCAAGAAACGTGTAGCGACAGGGCACTACCCTCTCGCTACCCCCCGCCGAGGACAGGACTGCAGCCAATGTCGTTGTTGCTGGCCATTCCCCAAACAACGCGAATCTGCCGAGTGCTTGCGCAGGTTCACGGCTGGTGCACTCGCAGCTTGTTCGTCATCTCGACATCTCCGGTTTGTGAGGTTAAGAAGTGCTTGCGTTGCTCGGTTTGCGTCAACCGCGGATAGCAGACTAACTGCGGTTACGTCTGCCTGTTTTAGGCAGACGTAGTTATGGGCAGACAGCCTGTGGTTAGCAGTAACCGTGGTTAGCTTAACCGCGGTTAAGGCTGTCCGTGTGACAGGGTACTATTCCGCAAAATCTGCCAACTTGCGCTGGCCGCTCTTTGGTATTAATGCCCGCGTAGCAGTGGACATCCCTAAATGATGATGATAATAATAATAATAATAATAATAATAATAATAGTAATAATAATAATAATAATAATAAGAAGAAGAAGAAGAAGAAGAAGAAGAAGAACTGCCAATACTCCCAAGGCGCTTCCATCTGACTAGTGCATCTCGCGACAACGTTGGTAACCAATAAACACTAAGTATGAGAGCTCCCTATGCTCTGCAACGATATTGTGGCTTCGGAATGGCGCGTTTTATGATACGCTCTGTTTACGACATTCGTTTCTCTAGAGAACGATGGAACCACGAAATGTGGCGCCTTACGCCTCCACTCACCAACGGCTGGAGTAACCTGTCTACAGTCTCGTGCGACACGTTGACCGAGCAAGATCTTGAACTTGCGCTGAGCATCACTCGTCCACTCGAAGCTCTGGTCGCCAGGAAGCTTCCGCCCACGGCCACCAGACAAGTCGACCACATTCGCCACGCACTTGGCGGCGTGGAGCATCCGGAGGAAGGCCGCTGCGTGCGTACGGTACGCATGCAGTAAGCCTGAATTCCACTTCCTTGGCCACTTCGATGCGAAGCACTCAAAGAAACAATACCTCTTTAAAAGCACTACTCGATTCTGGGAAGAGTGGAATTTCTAACTGAAAAAGCATGCAGCTAAGGATGTTTCAGATCCATTAACGTGAAACCTGGGGAGGGGCGAAGCATGCAGTGTTTTGAGAGAGATTTCTGATGAGGTACTAGTGTTGCCAAGCCTAACACCGGGCATGTAGGGAAGGGTGCGCCTGCTCCACTAACGTCGTCGGCTATTTGTTGGGCTAACTGTTGCCTTTATCATTTTTAGTGGACCGGTGGCAGTAGTGAGATTTACCCATGGGGGCGCATACCCAATTTTGCGATAGACCATGACTACATGACACACCGTGACGACAGGAGACGCCGACAAGCCTATCCCCTAAGGTGCTTCGCACCTAACACAAATACACGATGTTTCATGCAATAAGCTGGTCCCCACGCGCAAGGAAATATGGAACTCGGCGCAAAAACAGCGTGCCACCGGCTTCGAATTTCCTGTTCGTTCGCTTTGCACACAACGATGGAAATTAATCATCACTATCATTATCCTCCTCACTTTGCTTGACAACGGAACAACTGCTCTCCGCAAAGGCAGCGTCGTTAACAGTAAAGTTCCTGTATAAGCGACTATATAACTAGTGCCACCGCTGCGTGAAAAATGTCGGTTTTACTTTCCTAAAGGGCCACTAAAGCGGAAAACAATTTTTTCTCGTACTAGTAAATTGCTCTTTCGCAGTACCAAAAACACCACGCTTGCGGCGAGAAGACGCTTGGTAAGCTAGAAGATGCGCAAAAAGAAAATGCGGGTGGCGACGCCACCTTGAAGTTTCCGCACCAATTCGCCGGTGACGTCACATATTTTGACGGCGTCTGCAAGGGCCTGCGTTCCTAATCGGAAAAAAATGAAGTGAAGCGTCCTCTGAGGCGGCCATAGACTTAACCTACGAAGGTTGAGAAAATTTTGTTGGAGCCAATGGCGCCAGAATACGATATGTACATACTGTAATTCGTGACTTCAAGCGTGGAGATTTTGGCGTCAAATTTAAAACGGAAGCTTTGAACTTGATTTCCCCCTCTAATGTCTTTAATTTAACCATACATCTTCAGTGATAGAGTTCGCACAGTACATTTTATCAAAACCGATGCATTGTTTCACTGTAGTGTCCCTTTATTGCAGGAGGTGTACGTAGCCTATATGACAGGTGCTATAATGGAGATTGATTGCGGATGTGGCTTGCAAGAGTCACTACAAATTTTCTTCTAATGAAATAATGATCGCTAACTATGTTGTCATATTGTCCACGCGCTGCATATTGAAAATGGGAAATTATAGTCGTAGATTTCAGCGACATGTTCACTCGCACTGAATTTGGAATGTGGCGCGGATATCCATGTACCCATCATGAAACTTGCTCTAAAAGTGCACACTTGTTACAGCTGCCGTTCTAGCGAACCACTGTCTTTTATTTTTTTCATGAAACACACTAGCATTTAAACTACCGTTTAATTGGATGGCACTGTTTGGGAACGAATATTTCTAAGTGGTTTCGCCCATAAAATTCTGTCACAGTGGGCGCGCCTTACAAACAGACAGGTTGCAATTGGTTATTCACACTGTATACGATAACTTAATCATTAGGGAAATTTATTTAGTATATACTTTGTTATTCGAATGTGTATTTGAAGTTGTTGCACAAGAAACGTCTGCGGCGACTAGTTGGATAACCGATCCAATGACAATCGTTTCGACAACCTATCGCAGATTTTTTCGTGAACGTCTGTCCATGCTTATTACTTCATATGTCTTCGTTTATTTTATTGCTATTAGGCTTGCGCGATCTGCGTTTTGCTTTGCTTTTGTTTCTTTATCTCAGCCGCCATAGTTTATGTTCGTTTCTGAGTCGTTTCCATAGGTCGGCAAAAGTAGGTGTAACTCACTCAGACTCACTCAAGAAATATATCTTGCGCTTTGGACTCACTCGGACTCAGGCTCGCCAAAAGTTTCCTGAGCCGAACTCACTCGGACTCACACTCACGAAAATTTTCTTCAACCGGACTCACTGGGACTCAAACTCACCAAAATACTACTCACCTGGACTCACCAGACTCAGACTCACGGTTCGATCTGAGTCAGAGTGAGTCCGAGTGAGTCGACTCATGAGTGAGTTCGCCGACCTATGGTCGTTTCTATACACTTCTCTGCAAAAATTGTTACTATGCCCCCTCTTGCCCTGTGGCCAACAGGGCCTGTAAGGTGGTCTCTAAATGTTATCGCTAATTAATTGTTTAATTAATTATTTATTAGTATATAATTAGGTCATCTCTATGTTTTTCTCTTATGAACGCGTAAAACAGTTTGGTTGATAATTTCGAAATATCTTTCTGCCAACGCTTAAAAGCACGTCGTTCTTTTTTTTTCGTCTCTTTTATATCAATAGTACGACAGCACATAGTACAAAAGCGCAGGCTCCAAACAATTTTCGATTCGTTCTGTCTTTTGATCTAAATGGCTTTTATAACTCCCTTAGAGGCCACTGACGAAGAACGGCGGCCTAAATGAAAGAAATTGCCGGAATGCTAACTAGTACAGAGGCGCATTCGCTACTCGGCACTGGGGAAGGCTAACGTGGAGCAAGACCTTCAAAAAACGAGGACTCTATTTGATGCTTCCGACGTAGTTGCAGCTCTGTGCTCCGTCATAGACTGCCACTCGGACCCACAACCTTTACAAATTGTTACAGCGCTACAAAGAGAGTGGGCAGGTTTACATTTAAATCATCCAGCATTGGATGCTTTTAGAGAATGAATGTTATCGGTGGCCATTCTGATGCCTGCTACGGTCCACGCCAATACATAGAAGAACACGAGGTGATTATTACGACCTGAAGTGTGACGTGTTCTATCGCGTCGTTCCGTGCATTCACTTTAATGGAATAAATGGCGTACGAAAATGCACTGTTCTTGCAATGGTTTCGTTCCTGCGCACTGTCCATTGGCTTTCGCTCTTTTGTACTCAACTGAATTCCGGTGTTTCACGTGTCAACACCATCGGTCACGCGGTAATGGTGGACTGGGGTTATTTAACAGCATCGGGTTCCTCGTGTGGGTCCATACGATTTCACGTGTTGGTCCGCATGGCTCCCACACCAAATGCGGCCACCATGGCCTGAAATCGAACCCCTGTATTCGTGCAACAACCACGCAACATATTAGGCGCTAAGCCTGTCTCGGTGGGTTCTCCATTACTTGTTCACTGATTTCATCAGGAAGTCGGTGTGCTTTAGAGCTAGGTGTGAGACAAAATAAATATCAAGCCTAAACGGATGTGCATAAACGCTTTCTTTATCGGTTTGTTAGCTAAACAGAAGTACGCTGTGTGGCGCTACTTTGTAGGTCTGCCCTAATTAAATGTCCACCAAATATCACGCAATCGCTCAGGAAACTTATTTTTTTTATCAGGGAGTCACCAGTCGCCATAATAATATCGTACAACTAACTGTGTGTACATGTCACATTCATTCTCTTGTCTTGTTTTCTCACATTAGCGTATTTCAAAATGGGATTTGCAATTGAATTCTGTACGTAAACATTGCACTAGCTAATTAAACCACAACATGTCCATGTCTGTAACAGATTCTTAAGGGAGCCATGTCGGCTACAGATCCCAATGTCTTCACAGAAACGTTTGTAAATCCATTTCATTGAAATGGAAGCAGTCTTCTTCTTCATACTACCCAAATCACAACGTGAAGGAAGTCGCACACTGTTCCCCAGAGGGTATAGGATCAAGAGTGACCTCCTAGGCGATTTTTATGTATCTGGTAAAAGCACTGCTCTGGTAAAGGCACTATGCCAATTACTCATCATTGTGTGGAGAAACGGGGTAGCAACACCACATCTGTAAGGTGTCATGTGCCCTTTGTTGATGCTGTGGCCTGATGACGATGAGGAATTATGGCTGAGCCCTTTGCAATGGCTGAGTGACCTTAAACCCCCCACTCGTTACGCAATTTGCTGTTTGTGACGCTTATTTTACTCTTCTAGCACGCTATATTGCATCTTTTAACGTGATTGGTTGCCCGGAATGACGCCTGTATAACGTCTTATTGCCGAGATGTTTCAAGCACCGGCGTGGCTATGAGGTAGAATACTCGGCTGCTATACAGAGGGCGATGGTTGAAATCCCGCTAGGTCCTGGATATTTTGTTCTCCTCGTTGCGCGCGATAGCATTCATGGAACATTGGCAGCGGCGGAGAACTATGCCACCTGAATAGGCTGCTCTTGTGATCTCACAACGACTCTCGCTGTAAAAAAATGGCGTTAAGACAGTAAATGCAGCAGTTCGAAAAGTCACCATAACACCAGGTGCTTGCGAAGGTGCGCCTTTACCTGCCACGGTAGTTCCATTGTCGTCGTAGAGGAGGGTAATTTTGAAAGTACCGTTGCAAAAGTCAGCAACCACTTCGGCAAGATCCGAGTAGCCAAGCCCGGGGCCCTGCGAGAACGAATCACGACGTTATTTAGTTGTCTCAATGCCATGTTCCCGCTATCTCGTGTTGATATTGAGCATATGCTTTTCTCAACTCCTGCGATACGTGACCCCTCACCTTTCGCTTTCTCTCCCTCTCTTTCAGCGTGTGTTTGCTTTAGGAAATGTTTCCCCAAAACGCAAACTAGAGAATGGCTGAGTGCAATTAGTCAGTGAAAGTAGCGCAAGACGCATATGCAGCATGCTTAAAAGATGTGACAAAGATAAGTTACTGAGCATTGCACAAAAAACAAACGAAGTGTTTGTTTAGACCACTGTTCGGCAACCTGCGGCCTGCGGGCCGTATGTGGCCCGCGGGGTAGCGTTATGCGGCCCTCGCACGAAGTCGAAGCCCTCTCGCCTTTCTCTTATCACCTTCTATAATGCCACTGGTGCTGCCTTCGTCAACGTCACGACCACGTAACAACATGAAAGAGGACATGGCAGTTTTGACCCAAAAAAGCATTTTCGTTTGTTACCAATGTTTCATTGCAACGTTGTGACATGCTGAAAATAAACGCGATTTCTAATCCAGTTTTGTAAATTATTGTCAATTCGCTGATTTTTTTAAAGACGATAGTCTTTCTTGGGATACTTGCCGTTGTCAGAAGGGAGGGGGAGTTGGCGTCCCGGAGGCGCCTCGTCCCAGAGCTTAAATACTCATCGACCCCTCATCATCCAATACGTTCGCCCCGGCAAGCTTCCCGCCCCGGGTCACAGGGCGGGAGTTTTTTGTTTTGGGCAGACGGTCCTACCCGGACAAGCGTGCCGCGTTCGCACGGCGCAAAGCGCCGAGAAAACGCGACAAGTCTCGTGGCCCCACGCCAACGAGACGGCCGGTGCCTTCCCCAGGCAAGGGGGCTGTTCTTTTCCACAACAACCGAAGTCGCTGAGAATGGAGTTGCAGCCAATCCGAACCACCTGGCAGTGTGACGCTGCCAAGGCTCCCCGTCCGATGTGGACGAGTACGCTACCGTCCGGCGCGACGAAGAAGGTCGGCGCACACGAGACAGACGTAGCAAAGTCGTGCCTGCTGTTTCCGTTCCAGCGAGAGGCGTGGATCGCGAGCGCAAGAGTGTTAAACGGATAAATTTTGGTCTGTTTTTCTCTGTTTGTCGGCACGTCACACGATTCAGCTACCCGACCAAAGCTTAAGCACTTTCTCAGCGCCCGGCCATCTTGCACAAGTATTTTTGTTCATACTTGTGAACATTGTCGATCAAAAAGCAAATGTTACGCATGTCTGAGGAGCAACGTCAATAAATAGGTAGTCTCTGGTATGTTTCTTTATAAGAAAATACATAGATACGTAATTATGAAGACCCCAGCGTTTATTAGGCTGCGCTCAAAAAGCGACGCTATGCACGAAAAAGCCCTCGGCCGACGATATGTTGCTGCTGGGTTCTGCACAAGGTGATGTTTCTCGACAGCACTGCCAGATGGCGTCCATGTCTCACGCAGCGCATCTATTTTATCAAGGCCAGCCAGATGCGGCCGATTCAACATAGAGAAAGCGCTGTCTGAGGCAAGGCAAAACAGGTGTAGTACGGCCGGCAGAAGACTATCGTCTTTCGACGACATTTGCAGCGAAGCACGCAGATACGCGGCCAATTTTTTTTATTTTTCCTTCAAAGCCACCCTATAACCATCGCCATCCCTCACTCCCCGATTGGCCGCCCGGCCCACGCCGTGTCAGCTTCATGCAACTTGGCCTCCACCTGAAAAGGTTGCCTACCCCTGATTTAGACTACCGAATACCAAATTAGGATCTGACTTGAGCAAAATTATTCAGAAAATGTAGTTTGCACTTTTTAGGCTACTCGCGAGATGTATTTTGTAATAATGTTCAAAATGAGAACATTAAAAATGCCTGTAGACAAATAAGCTTCGTTGGCCAGCGGGATTATTTCTACCTGCAGCTGCTCGCGTGTAAGCTTGATTCTGTTTTTGGTAGAACAATAACCTAGAATGGTAAGTGGTTGCTCCGCGAATGCACTAGAGAATGGACGGCTTCATGTACTGCAGAAAAAACTACAACGCTGTTCCACGCTGCGCAGGTGGTCGACAAGCGAAGGCGTAACTTGTCACGGAAGGCCGAGTAAAATGTATCACGTCACACAGCTTCGGTGTTTGCTGGGCGTCGCTTCACTTGTGGCGTTTTGACCACGCTTCGCCTCCGCGTCGTTCAGTCTCACTCGTCGGGCAAGTTCGATATTTTTGTCGGAGCCACCTAGCAATCCGTGCCGTTTTGAAGCTCTGCGACACTTTCTCTGGTCGGGGCGTAAGCTAGGGGGAGGGAGGTCAAGGGTTCGAATCCTGCCTCCCTCCATGTCTGGCTATGCTACTGGCCTCTGGCAATGCGCTGCAGCCAGAAGTGTTACCAGTACTGGGTTTATTCGAGTGCGCTTCTTTTTATGCTTCTGAAAAGCATGCTAACATGGTATTTTTCATAATTCGGAATATATGGACAGCCGCCTCAAGCAAATGCAATTTGTCATTGAAGTGAACGATGATAAATCAAGAACAAATGGGTGAAACATTCATAGATCATCATCGCTCAGTGGTGCAGCGTTTTGCTATATCTCCCTATGTTTTGCCTCTCAAAATGCTAATGCCGGAAATGCACGACTTAATGCATGTCAGTAAGGAACTCCAGAAGTTAGGCTTTTCGTATTTTGTGGTATTTCGTGCATAGCGTTCCTATAGGAAAGAAAAAGCTTCTGTGTTGATACAAAGTGATTATACTCCAGGTAGTATGACGTAGAGAGGCCTAAGTTCCTCAACGTTTCATGTTTGTGCAGCCGAAGTCTTTAAGTTTTTTTAAATTAATAGGCCAGGCCAAATGTGATTGTGCTTGCTGTCTGGTTCATGTTCTCTTGCATTTCATATGCCCGGTAATGATTCAGGCTTGCAAAAAAAAAAAAAGCTGTCATACTGAACAAAGTGCAAGAGGAAAGATCTAGGCATTTGACTTTAAAAACAAAACAATGAAAGATGCAACTCACTTTCGAAGGTTCCGTTTTCGTTACGTACTAGATGCTCTTAATTGCCGTAAATGGCATGTGAAGCGGTTATGAGCGTTTGTCACGCGTACGCGTATTCTAAGCATATGTTTCTGCAACACCGGTGCAATTCACTTTCCATCGCAGTAGCGGTAATGGACGCTGGAATCAACATGGAGAGCTCAATATTCTCAGCAAACACCACGCACTACGTGCTGCTAAACAACATCAGGCTATTCTTATATAGCTTTAGAAGAGTTAGTTATTTGTATGCTACAACACTCGTGAAATGAACTTCTGCCGCCACTGTCCAGCGAGTTTTTCGAAAGGCGTTAACGGCACTGCAGAGTGCTGGGGCAGAAACCACGATCTGTCCTAAAAGCGGATTCGCTTAGTTGACGTAGCTACTGCTTTCCTGGAAGCAAGTGCTCATAACCAATGGCGATTTTTTTTTTGTAGCATGTGTGGCGTCTGATCCTTGTGGCGTCGGATCCTCTAGACAGGGAACACGGAAATGAATGATCGAAATTGAACGCAGGCCACCAATTGCATCCTCCATATCTCCACAGGTGGTGGGGGTGTACTAGCTCTTTCCATTTCATATAAACATTTGTACCCACAGCTATTACGTACGCTTCAAAAATGCGTGTTTAAATAACAAAATCGAGAGTAACAATGAAATAGTAGGTTAGATACTTTGTACAGGCTAAGCAACCGCATGCAATGGGTCTGCGATGCATGCTGGCCTTGTGAGAAATCGCGATTCAAAAGCGCTATTTCTGTATTGACGTGCATAACACCATACCGTAATTACAAGGCTTCAGCTCACTGTAAACTGCATCAAAGCACGGCAGGAAGCCTGCGAGCATGTGTTATTCACAAACTCAACAAGGTTGAGCGTTGGCTTAGTTGGTGCAGGCTACTAACTGTTTCGCAGCTCCAAAAACAAATACACTACAACAAAAAACATCGCGAAGCACATTTGACGTTTTCTGTGTTTTTTTTTTTATTTTCTGGCGTCTGAGTTCTTTGTGATGTGAAACTTTCGATAAACATCAGCTACGTGTTACGCTGTAACACTTGTTTTACTGTAAATGATGCTGCCTCTCAATTTGCTCATAACCGAACCGATCGCGTTGTCGATTGAACGTGAAGCTCACATGAGGGCACACACGTCAACTCATCATCATCATCATCATCATCAGCCTGTCTACGCCCACTGCAGGGCAAAGGCCTCTCCCGTGTTTCGCCAATCAACCCGGTCCTGTGCTTTCTGCTGCCACGTTATACCTGCAAACTTCTTAATCTCATCTACCCATCTAATTTTCTGTCTCCCCCTCACGCGTTTGCCATCTCTTGGAATCCAGTCAGTTACCCTTAATGACCAGCGGTTATCCTGCCGACGTGCTACGTGCCCGGCCCATATCCATTTCTTCTTCTTGATTTCAACTATGATATCCTTAACCCCCGTTTGTTCCCTGACCCACTCTGCTCTCTTCCTGTCTCTTAAGGTTACACCTATCATTTTCCTTTCCATCGCTCGCTGCGTCGTCCTCAGTTTAAGTTGAACCCTCTTTGTAAGTCTCCAGGTTTCTGCTCCGTAGGTAAGTACACACGTCAACTACCAGCTACCAAAATAGCCTGCAAAGTCTGCCCAATGGAACTCGGTGGATTTGAGAAAATCATGCGCTTGTTTTCCTGGGTCCCCATTTTATCTTCCGCTCTCCGCACGGCTGATATACCACGAAGTGAGGCGGCTCTCTTTTGCCGTCTACGGCTTTTAGACGTTCTTAAACTGTGCGAAGTGAGCAATACGCGAGTGAGAAAACACACAGAATAACAGCAGCACTCGTGTTGATCTGAGTTTTCTCACTCGTGCCCCGGCCATTTCGTGCGGTTTAAGAATGTCCAACAGTAATGAATCAACTAGCCCGTCAGAACGTCTTACTGAAGTCTACGGCTTGTAGAAGCCGAAATACCAGCCTTTCGGAATGTAAGGCATGTTAGTAAAAACGGGTGAATGTGCGCATTTGCAATGTTGCAGCTTAAATGTACAGGCGCTCTCAGAATAATTCGGAACGCCGAACACGCAGCCGCTCGCTGGCGAAGCGCACCGGCGGATAAACACAGGCAAGGTCTGCGCATGCGCGGTCTACCTAGCGAGCAAGTTTATCTCCCTAGTGCATCTAGATTGGCGTTGTCTTGCTCCAAAAGGGTAGCGCTAGGTGCTCTTCAGCGATACGACGAGGGCTGCACGGATGGGGGCCTGTAGTGTGCCGCGCACCGTAATTAATAAATATGAAGACTTGTCGATGCCTTGCTGCGTGTTCTCGCGTTTATCTGCATCCATTCTGGGAGACCTCGTGCGAGTAAGACGGTATCGCTGCCTTCGTATTAGTTCTTGCTTTAATTATCTTCCGATCCATGTTTCTACTAGCTTGGTTATTTGAGGACAATTTGTACTATTACATGACCAGTCCATTTACAGGTGTGTCTGCGATAGCGCCAATAAAGCATTTTACAAAGAAATGAAATAACGCGACATGTTTCTCAAAGCAAATTTCATGCAGAGGGGCTGATTTCATGCGTACTATAAGCTCCGCGTGAATCCAGAGATTTTTATTCGTGCACCACATTCCGCAGTTCGCATAATTTGTGCACCAATCATTTACAGAATCAAGGCGCTTGGTAACGAGTATTTTTACATTTAGATCGCGTGTCATCGTTTGTTGCCATAGACATTCATTCTCTTTTGCACTGAAGTAGTATACAACGCTAGTCAGCGATAGTCTGTGTAAGCTAAATGCAAAATAAATAGCATCAAAGTAGATATATATTAAAAACAGGAAGAACACTCGGCTTATTTTTCCATACAAAACAAAGAATCGAAACGTAACTGTGTTTCGCCGATATGCTCATGGTTGCATCAGACGAAAACGCCGCCCTTTGCCAGCACTAGTCGCAGTCCACTACGATAAATATACTGATAAAATGATAAATAGGACCCAACGTAACAAAAGAAGAAAAGAAAACACCGAAGCACACGAACACACATGCACGCACGAAGGCTGATGCTCCAACGCGATGCATGCGCACACACAGCTTGTCAGAAACACCAGCCACTTATCAAAGCGCTAAGGGGCACCTAGGGCTACCGCTTTGTAGCAACGCAACGCAAATCTACGTGCACTAGGGAGCTACGCTTGCTTTCTAGGGAGACCGCGCACGCGCAGACCATCGTACTACTTTTCTGCGGGCACGCTCCGCAGGCGAGCGGCTGCGTGTCCGGCGTTCCGAATTATTCTGAGAGCGCCTGTACATTGTAAGGCACTCACTGTCATGTGCCCTTCAGGAAACCAGAATTCTCGGACGCTGGTATAAAGCAGGGCGTAGGTCCCAATAAGTGCTTCAAAAAGCGACAGTGTCTGCGTGCGTCCGTCGACAAGTTATTCGTTTCTAATCACTTCTAGTCATAATTTTCTGACCTTACTTCCATTCCGCAGTGCGTCCAATTTAAGAGACTATCAGCCTGGTTAACCTTTTCATCGGTTTCGTCTCTCTCGCTGTCCTGGTAGAAAACGTGTCCCTTTTAGCGTGTTCTAGAAATGCATGCTAAATTTGCGAAGCTTAGTATGTCACTCTTCCACAAAATAACTCAGCGCACCCCGCAATTTACTTTGAAGGAAAACGTAATTTTGAACACTGCAGTAAAGTTCACGACCGTTTTGGCATGTTTCTGCGTATTGGAGATGATCGAAATATTTTCGTGCGAATGCTTAAGCCTTAGGTACTAAATGGCCAGGTTATTATTGCGATAGCAATTATATGGACACTCTCGGCTGGTTTTCGCCGTCGGCGTCGGCGGCCGTCTTGTCCCGTATATGTATATGTATCTATATATTTATAAAAACCTCGAAGAAAAATTATTCAGAAAGATGTTTCCGACGCGCGGCATCGAACCAGGGACCTCTCGCTCTGCAGCGCGCGGCGCTAACCGCTCAGCCACGAAGGCGAACGTCCTTCAACGTTCAAATCGAGTTTTCAGCGTGTTTTCAGCCTTACCAGTGAGATGGCGCAAAGGCCGCTCTCGGCGGGGCTTAGACGCCCCGTTCGTCGCGACGCGCGCTCTCAGGCGCTCCTAGCTCTCCGGCGCGCTCTTCGCCCGAAACGGGGGTGGGGGGGTAGATGCCCGTGCGCGCGCGCGCTTATCTCGCGGTGGCGGAGAATGTGGCTTTCGCCGGAACGATAGCGTTGTAGTTACCGGGCGCGCGAAGGTCACATCGCTCGCTGCAGTCCCCCCCGTTTGCGAAAAGAACACGCTTTTCAAACACAGCGAAGTAACAACTCTGACACTTGTTAGTTCGCGCTCGTCTGTACCTGTGAATACGTTTCGTGCGTCGTTTTTGTTTGAGCAGCGCGTTAAGTATCGAGCTGTGGATGTTTTTAGTTCGCTCTCGTTCTGTGCGTGTTGTTTTCGTGCGTCATGTGTGCGTGAGCAGCGCGCTGCACGTTTCGACCTGCTTGCCATTCGTCGCTTGACATTCCAATTTGTTGCTATCGCATTCATTGCTTCGCCTTGTGGCGAAACTGTGACTTTTTTTATATTTCACCAGGCTTGAATGCAGCAGGCGTAAGGTAATTACTGACTTTTATCTAATTGTTGTATTCATAAGTCGTTAACCCGTATATGCCGACGTACTCCAGCGTGAATACAACGTGTAGGGTGCCGCACGCGTTTTAATAATAATAATAATATCTGGGGTTTTACGTCCCAAAACGACGATATGATTATGAGAGACGCCGTAGTGGAGGGCTCTGGAAATTTTGACCATCTGGTGTTCTTTAACGTGCACTGACATCTCACAGTACACGGGCCTCTACCATTTCGCCTCCACCGAAATGCGACCGCCGCGGCCGGGATCGAACCCGCGACCTTCGGGTCAGCAGCCGAGCATCTTAGCCCCCCGATCCACCTTGGCGGACGCACGCGTTTTACGTTCACTCTTTAAGGTGTGAACGCTATAGTCAATATAGCTCTATACAATGACTGTCTCCTGTAGCTTTTGATTTAAATGACTTAATGATACGAGAAATTCCGGCAAATTTAACCAAAAACTTTCCTTGAACAGAATATGGTTTTGTGTATATTGAGAAACCATAGGACGGAATTAGAAAATAAAAACTTTCAAAGGAAACCAGGATATATTCTCGAATATTATTCGCACTTACACGTGTTACGTTGAAATACGCGCATGTTGCTTTATGTGTTCGTGTGCCCGGTACACTCCTGATCAATAAGACGACATAGACCCTTTTCGTTAAAGGGCGCCCTAAGTGCCCTTCACGTGAACTACTCAAAGCCGCCATGTTTAGGGCGCCGCAGCAGACGACACTATAGTAGCTAGAATGTAGCCACTATAAAGACACTGTCTGCGACTAGGGTTGCTACCTATTGCGACTGCCGGCGCGCGACGTTTCACTAGCGTGGCAGCCAGCCCGCGCGTTGTGAATTATGCCGGAAACGTGTTGCTAATGATGGTTGGAAGGTGTTGTGTTCCGTTGTGCTACCAAGGCGGCTACCGCGACGAGAATGGAAAGGTATGTGCGACAAACACACGTGTCGCATATCTGCGCGCAGTGCATGTGTCACTGTCATTATGGTCGTGGAAGCGTTAAGCCGTGTCGGCATGCTGTGGATTTGTATTTGTATGTGGAATGCTTGTCCGCGCGATGGATGACGCGGTTTCAACCATCGTAAGCGCGTTGCTGTGGCTTCCGTACGGGACGCTGGCGATGTGGAATTCCGACATAGTATTGCGGAAAAAATGGGAAGTATTACGTTGCTGGCAGTGCGGTTCAGGGCCACGAAGCGTGCGGAATGAAACTCGCAGTCTGTTGATGTAGCCGGTGGAGTCAGGACATGGTAGCGAGGGTACCGATGACAGAGCCACCATTGCAAATTCATACAGTGTACTTTGCCAAACAGAAGGCCGCTGCTGGCAGCCATGTTCTCGTGATGCCTCGGCAGACAGGGAAGACACGACGCGCGTTGCGTTTCCCGTTGGTCGGGTAGCGTTGTTCTATAACTCGAACATGCCGCGAGTAGGCAACCTTAACCCAAGTTCGGCGTCCAATCAGTGACGCTCTTCTGGCTGTCACGCCACTTTTTCTGATTCCGATCTCACAGCCCAGCTACCAGAAGCATCTGTGACCACAAGGGTTTCTTTATCATGGATCATGGACGTTAGTCGTCGGGATACAGATGTACCAGCAAGCGTCAGCGTGGATACATCCATGTTAAACGGTGCTATAACTGTCAAACACCAATACAAATTGTACAAGCTCTCTTTTATCAATGTACAGTAAATATTCAACTATTTCTGTAAGGACACGTTTCCCTTTCGTGTTATACCGATTCCCATGTCGGAGGGATCAACCATGTTTCTTTGAAAGTCTCGCTAGCCTCTACATCGTTCCACCTGTTGTAAGGCACAGAGTACGCGATAGCACTCGGCACTGGCCGCTCGAAACTTTGTCTCGCACGTCCACTTCGTTTCGCAGGCCGGCCACCGTTTTGTTCTTCATTGGCGATGCTGCTACAGTTACGTGGACGTAACCGTCAGCAGCTTTCAGCTAACGAGCGGTATTCCTCGTTACCGGCTACTAAGTCCGATCTGGATGGGTTAGCGTCCGGCCTCGGCGCGGCAGCCGCATCAAATCGTTCGTCCACCCGGTCGACGGGTCACTCATACGACGCCGAAGTCACCTTCACGACCTTTACAAAGCAAGCCGTGAGTGCATTCATTCGCAGAGATTTCGGAGACGGTGAGATGCAGCTGTATGACAACACGCACTGACAGACTACACGGGCGCACGTACGTATGGTGAAGCCCCCTTGCCTTAAACATGGTGAATTTTATCCCAGAACTCTCTGTAAAATCGAAACTGACGAAAAGCCCACTGTCAGGTGGCGTATTTATGAAAATGGTCTATTGTACATCATCGTCGTCCCCACTTCGCCATACATACGTACGCGGAAAAAAATTCCTGAAACAGTAATGCCCATTTACTAATTTGCTGCATAACCTGACCCACTTTATATGGCTCGAGATCCCTTAATTTCACGTCACATGCGTTTAATTCACTAAAGATGCACGCTGCTTCAACCAGAAGCCGCAACATTCTCTCAAACTTTTACCAAAAACTGCGCTAGGGTGGCTATCGCGCGAATTCTGATGTCCGTCGCATGGTCAGCTAAACTTATCTCGTGTACTATGTACTGAATACTAGTAAACACTAGCAGCTAACACCAGTTCTAAAGCGACGCATTTCAAAACCACCATAGCGGGATGCAATGTGTCTCTCATGGGCCTTGGATTTCAATATATCTCGCTAAGTGAGGAATATACAAATAAATAATGTAAGAATTGGTCAGAAGAAGTCGCAGTTTCGCTGCAAGGGCGAAGCAATGAATACGATAGGGAAAAAAGTCGCAGTTTCGCCACTAGGGCGAAGCAATGAATGCGACAGCAAAAAATTAGAATGTCACACGACGACCGACAACCAGCTCGATACTTGCAGCGCGCCGCTGCAGCACAAAGGAGGACGCTCGAAAAGAACGAATAGGTATTCACAGGACAAGCGTGAACTAACGTCTGTCACAGTTGTTACGTATTTGTGCTTGAGCAACGCGCTGCAAGTGTCCACAGTGCAGATGCCGACGCTGTTCGATACTCGATACTTCTTTGTCTTTTAAACTGCGGCACGTAGAATGACCCTCTGAGTCTCCTGTCACGCGGTCGCGTCTGACGTAGCGTGCCCGGTGTTCTTTTTTTTTCCTTCGGTATCATGAGTGGGTACAGAAGGGGGGCCACTTTTTCGTGCGCGTCTCAAGGGCAGTTTTCACTTTGAAAGGAAGTGTAGGAGCGTTGCGTGTTAGAAAACACGCTCAAGCTCCTCCGAGATCTGCGCACCGCGAGTGGTAAGTGGTGCATATAAAGAGCTGGCCGTTATAACGCCGGTACACGTATGGCGCGATGTCTAGCGCAGCGGGCTGCGGAGCGAGAGCTCCCTGGTTCGGATCCCCGGTCAGGTGCCTTGGCATGTTTTTCTACTAATTTATTTTTCTTTGTCCCTCTCTTATATATATATATACATACATATACATATCCGGGACATGACGGCGACGGCAAAAATCAGCCGAGAGTTTCCATATAATTGCTATCGCAATAAAATTGCCATGGTATTCAAATAAGGCTGCCAGCTCATTCCTCTAACGGGGATACCTCACGTAACTAAAACCAAATGCTTGCCTAAGGAAGCGAGGCCACTGCACCAAGCGAATACACTCGCGTATTGCCGATGGTTTTAACGCAAACTCTGCGGCGATAGCACACGTACTAATGTATGAGCCGTCGGCTTATGGTCCTGCAAAGATGCGGAGTGCACGACCACGGTCAACCGCGCACGGTTGTTCAAAATGCACGTTTACTGCTATAAACACGGCGACCCCCCCCCCCTCCCACCCCCGCTCTTCCGTCAACCCTCCATGGCTTTTCGGGAGACGGATACGGCCGGCGCGTTTTATCTACGTGAGAGGCGCGATCTTCGGCAGCACTCGCGGCCGATCACACGCACATAAAACATGACAAGCGGGGCGATGTTATCCATTTTGTACTTTACATGGAACGTGAAAGCGATTCCGGCGGCAAAAATGAGCCTTCAGTTGCCATACAAGTGCTATCGCTATGAAACTGTTAGGGCACACGTGGAGCATGCAATATCGTGTGACCACGGTCACCATTAGTGCCTCACAGTTATACAAAATCTTACAGCCTATCTCTCGGCCATAGAATGGCAAATAATGTGAACAAAGAAAGAGCCGTTGGAGGGAAGTTACATGCTATCGTCCCTGGAAAGGAGGATGTAAGCTTATCCTTCCGCTTCAGCTTATGTTCAATAGCACTGCAAACAATACCTGCGTCTCCAGCAAGCGACGTCGAGGTACACAGAACCCCCAGCTGAAGAGTCACCGCCAGCAAAGCAATAGTCGGCGCCTTCATCGCCAGCTGATGAGAGACTGCGCTGTTCCTCGCTACTCCTGCGATAGTCTGTGACGGATGCACATAGCAACACGAACTTGCATTCAAGGAGACACGAAGTCCAGCGCCCTGCTCAACTGAGGCACGCGAATGAGATCGCTATAGAAGGCCGAGCACATGCGCTCCATTGTGGAGGAGTGCGACATTGCGCACACCGCAGCCCCGTCGAAAGGCGATGCGCCGCCAAACCGGCAATTACAAACTTCGCCCTGCGTCAATGCGACATGACGCGAAGCACGAATTGGCCGCCGACTTTTGAAAAGACACCTTGGCGACTCGCGTGACGAGTCGGCGACTGACAGGTCGAAATTAAAAAGCCACCTTGGAGACGCGCCAGACATTCCCCGCTGCGCGCGATGCGTGCGGTGAAAGGGCTCTCGGTGTTATGCCGTCGAGGAGGAGAAAATATTGATTTATGGTGCTTCGCGTCCCCGTACGACTTCGTACTCCGCCTTTCGAACAACCACCCTCTCCACCTATTTCTACAAGATGTGCCGCGAAACTCATAGGTTTTCGTGGTTTTCTCGCTTTCCGTGTCACACGGACACACACATACACGCATTTACATATATTTGTACATTATATATATATATGTGTGTGTGTGTGTGGTTGTGTGTGCGCGTGGTAAGGAGAAGCAAAACGAGAAGCAAAACGATCTATCCACGACCATGTTGGTGCTCTTAACTGGATACACAACGATCGCATGACTATCATGTCATGCATATAATGCAGTTGTGGCATCCATGCGAGATGGTATCGCTTTACGAAAGTGTTCATACCAATACCTTGCCATACACGACAACTTGCAACACATGAGCTGAGCGCATGACAAATATAAACGACATGCAACGACATGAACGTTGATTTGGTGCATGTCATCTATATGGCGACCTTACTCCTACATCGGCAAACTAGTAAACATCCTCGGCTGATCCAGGTTGGAAGAGCAGTAGAGGACAGACGTTGCATAGAAACATTCCAGTAAAGGTAGTCAGGTGATGCACCTCTCTCACGCAGGTTTGATGGTAAGCTAAAGTAAAGACCAAAGTGTGGAATCGAAATTTCATCGTCAGGGAGCCCGAATGTTAGCACTGGAATGTAATGGAATGGAAAACAACCTTACTGGGTCCTGCGGAACGCGACCAGGTCGCGCACTCGGCTAACTCCCACGTAAGGATCGGTAAGCCAAGCCTGCCGGCCACCTCGCTTGCTTAACGTCTGCGCATAGGCGTTGCCATCTGCCATGGTAGTGCCTTGACAAAAACCTGTCTCAGGTATGCCCTTAGTTCTCCAGGTGCAGGCCTATAAAACGCGCCTGGTGCAGGCCCTAGCTATTATGACAGAGGGAGATAAGTGGCCAACAGTGTACGACAATGAGCTATTGCTTGTGCGGCAGTGACGGGACAGCGTGGAGAGAGGTAGGACTAGCCCTAGCGCATGAAGTCCGTCGTCTAATTGCTGCCCATGTACCAAGAGGAGAAGCATCATACCGGGGAACCATCCTGCTGCAACTTTGTATTGTGATGGCACGGGTTGGCGCTAAAAGTGCTTAGGGCGATATTTATCATTTTATTGCACAGAGACACGTTCGATTCATCCAAGCAGCAGGGAAAGTTATAAAAATTATTCCGTCGTTGAAAAGCTCTGCATACCCACGGAACTTAGCTAATGCACAATTTGGCCCTAACATGCTTTATTAGAAAGTCACACATATTTTATATTGAATATATTAAGTTGCAAGGATTTAGTACAGTGTGTGTGGGACAACAGATCGAAAAGAAATGTATCCACATCTGCGTATGTAGAGGCATATACCCCGTGGGCAAAGTTGTAGTTAAAGAGGAATAATAGAACATGTATACATATGCACTGCATTGGTGGGGAATATTGGCCCACCTTGGCTTCTGCCTTCCCATTCTTAGAATGTTCAAGCATTCCCGTATTTTTGGAGAGGCCTTCGCCCTGTTGTGGACTTTAGAATGCCTGATGGTGAAGATGATAATGATTAGTACACATCATCTGATTGCGAGACATAACCTGCATATTCCCTTGTCGTATTTTAATATTTAGAGTGTATATCCTGGCAGAAACGCTGCCATACTAACAAACTGACCTGCATTCGGTAGATTTGGTGCGTATCGTTGAAAGGCAGCAATATTCAGAAAAGTATACTTTATTACGCTGGGCACAGTAATTCTCTTCGTAGCGTTTACGCAAAGGCTGGAAATGTCACTCGGATGCGTAGGGGCGCTGTTTCGAATGCTATCAAACCAAAATCTCAGTGATTGCACAGTAAATCACGTTAAGCATCTCTTTTTTCCCCATGCAGCAATCATACAATTACCCCAGAAGAAGGGGCATCGAACCATCGCGCATTGGATGATAACGAACAAAACAGCACTGTCGAGGAGGACGGCCCACAGCCTGATAATCGAGGATATTGAAGTTGACCCGACTGACCGTGGCGTGCGCAAAACATTTGGAATCGACAGCTAATCATACAGGTTTGCGTCGAGAGCGGTGACATTCACCTCACGAAGACGCTACTTGCCTTGCCGCTATTCGTATTACTGCATGTTCAGTATTGAAATATGCTTTCAGTAAACGCGACTTTCTTGCTAGGCCTGCCATCTGAGTCAACACCTTTGTTCCAAATTACAGAAACGACGCCAGTTGCGCCTCCGTATGGGAGGGTTACACCCCACGAGTATCCTCTAATTGAGAAAACGTCGATTCCGCGAAAGCTTGCGAGGCTAAGGAAGTTTAACGAAAGCCAACATATACCGTTTGTTGCGCGAAGCCACGAGGTAAATCTGAATGAATTTTCCGAGGCATAACGCTGCTCATTTGTAAAAAAAAAAAAAGTATTGTATTGCTGGTTCGGAATTAAAACCCGGGACCAATGGCTTTCTGGAATTGTCGTTCTGTCATGAGTGTCGGGATTACAGTTTACACGCGAAGAAATAGTTGGTGTTGTTTAAGTCCACTCATTCGAAAATTGTGAAAAGAGGATTGTGTCATCATGTATGGAATCGGCTATGAAAACGTTGTGTGAGCACAAAATGCAGGAGAGCTTTCGCAATCTAGTACGTCGCCTTTAGCCTGAAGGCTGTCGTATGTCTCTCCCTGAAAGCTGTTGCCGGGACCCTTATTCAGAAAAGGAAAGCCAGTCAGAACGCAGCGTGCGAATGTGAACCGCTCAGGCCGGTGGTGGTGTAACAGCTTCATAAGGTCACCCATCTAGTTATCAGAGTTGCTGCTAGAAGGCACGGTGTCCTGTGGAGTTTTCTGTGCCGAAGAAGCTTGCTCCTGCATGTGCGGTGATAGCACATGTTGGTTCAAGTCAAGCACAGAATCTAATAAATGGCGGGCACTACCTGTGTAGTGTATACCACACCTCTTCCTTGTGCTAAGACCTGCATCAGGGCAAACTGGGCGCTGCATGAGTGAACGACTTAGGGAGCACACGCTAAAAATTAAAAAAAAATGTTGACAAAGGAGCATGGCTTTCTTTCTGCCTCTTCTTTTTTTGTTCTCGTAACCTTGCGCCCAGTCTTTCAAGTAGCACATCTTAATGGCCATCTTTACTCCTGCTGCATTCGTGCCCCACGATTTCGTGAGAAGTTGATTCTGTACTCAAGCAAGAATTAGCACGCTCGGCTTCTCTACGAAGCATTCCAGATCAAAGAAAACGTGGATGATAGTAACGTTGATACTTACTTTATCTTTTAACTATGCGACTATGAATTCATGTGCGCGCATCTTCGTTAACTAACTTTTATGTTACTTATGCAATATAAGCTCTTCTTACGAATACCCATTTGCGGTTGTGTGAGTGTGGCACTTCTATGCGTTGTTGAAAAAAAAAAGCAATTTCTAGGATCAGTGTTTTTTTCATCTCTTTTTTGGGGTCCGCACTGGTTTGCGTCGGTCTTTACAAATATACAAAAAACCTCACTCCATACTCGAAGCGTGGAACGTTGCGCGACATTCTGCCGGGAGGGAATTGATGATACGCAATGGTTTCGGAAGCTCTGCTTTCTGCTCTCCCTAGGCTGAGCGATCTGGCGCTGCAGTCGGTGCAGAAAACTTGCGCGTGTGTGCTTGCTTTAGAGACTGAATGGAGAAAATGTATTGCTAGTGCTCCAGAAAAATACTGTTTGGAGCGCTAATTTCGGCCTATGATTTGATAACACGCACGCAAGGCAGAAATGAAGGCGCTGACGAAGTTGATGAATGATGTAGGACTATATGCAAACAAGATTCAGGGGACTACGGAACATTGAAGATATGAAAAATTGTTGAAAGGTAGTTTTGGTGGAGAGAATGTTTCGACAAGCACGCAATTGTTTGTGAAAGCAGCAAATGTTTTCCTTAGCACCGTCTATGTTTGCACCTTCATCCCTTTCCCTCAACGATAGAAGGGGAGGAGGTGAAAAAAGCAAGAGCAAAAAAAAAAAAAGGCACGGTGCAGAGCTATTATGATATTATGATAACTTTGGTGTTTGAAATTGAGAGTAAGCGAGTGAACTCCTCCATGACAAAAAAAAAATAGGAAAGCATGCGGAGGAGGGGGGGGGGGGTCAGAGGTATCGCGAATGTGTGCGGGCTTTTAACGCGATAGCGTTAAAGAGCTCGCTTCGCTGAAACGTCGGCGTCGGTGTCGGCGTTCATTGGTTGTCAGCGAAAAATCATCTTGTCCGTGATCGAAAAATCGAGACAGGTGCAAACAAAATAAATAATAATCATTTCCGGGTCCGACTGAAGATCGAACCCAGGCTGTCTGCGTGGCAAGCCGGTGTTCTACCACGCGTCTGCTTGGAACTACAGGGAAAATACCTTTTATACTTTACAAACACACGTGTCCTGTATACAGGCGTCACAATACAACATGTAATACCGCAGCAATATTGCGTGGTACAAGCGTACATTGTCATCAGGCGTCAGAAAATATGAATATCATGACGACATCGTGGTTTAAAGCTGGCGAACCATTACAAAAGGCACACACGTTACTGCGCGCATTCCCTTAAAGGGCCCCTAAGCAGCCTCTGAAAATACGCAGAACGAGCGTTATTCTGTCCCGACGTTTCCCGTCTTTGCGGCACAATTCGTGACGCCAGCTGTTTGTTCACGTGACATCAGGATCGAATAAGCTTTTCATTGGTCGATTTACGAGAGTTATCTGTTGTGAATTGCCTCCTACCCCGCTTTGCAATGCAGTTACACGCTCGGTCTGCCTTGTTTCGCATGACTATCGTGCGCGATAAACGCAATTCACTTGGTTTTCTGCGTTTGCGACTACGCGAGCGGAGATAACTGTGTGTAGTCGAAAAGCTCGTAATCCTGACGGGCTCAATGCTTAGTTCTGACATTCCACGTGTTTCATGAAGAAATAAGGGGCGAGGAGAAGATAGCGCTTGTAGGAAGGGTACTGAAGGCGAGAAAGAAACTGCTGACTCGCCTTTGAACTCGGTGTGGTTTAGGGGCCCGTTAAGACCACGCAGTGGGTGCATAGCAAGTTCGAAAACATTTCACGCACATATTGCTCATGGTTTAAAGCATGCTACCCGTTACACAATACGCACTAAGTGGCTGAAGCACGCACTAAGGACAGGATATCGCTATTGCGTTCAACTCTTAAAGGCGAAGCTTAAGGGTCCCACAATTTTTTGTTCCTGTGGACGATCTAGAGGGGGGGGGGGTGGGGGGGGGGGTCGCTGCGCTGAGTCCTGTATCAGCTGGGAACGAAGAAAGTGTCGTTGTTGTATATCGCTATACGACACGCGTGAGCAGATTTAGTCTTCATCGTGCTCATTCGGCCTTACATCCAGTCCTGTCGAAGTGAAGAGACGCAGTCTACAGTACCCCAGCTCAACTCTTTATGTTATGCCCGAACAAGCGAAATTAATGTTCTTAGTTGACACCACCTCATATAACGCAACGTACGGTCAGACCTGTTGTATAGATTGTGGTAAGCGCAAAAATAATGAATTACTTTTTGTACACGTGCATGTATGCGTTCGGCGCATGTGCACAGCGCGCGACAATTTAACTTAACCCATAGTTTCAGTGCTAGTGTTAATGGTTTCCATGGAGTCCTCACAGGTGACGTTATACCTGGTGGTTTTATTGCTAGATGCATAGCTTTGAGTTAAGCAAGCCCAAGTTTTCCACGGCTGACACCAGTGCGCACTTCCGGTGAATCCAGGTGCGCTACGCCTAGAATTTGCCAGCTTTTGTGCCAAGCGATAAGTAATTACGTCCTGTGTAGTCAGTGCTTTCACGGGTCAAAAACCAGCTGTCGCTTTAGATCCACTACTGCGGAACTCTTTTGAAGGCCTCTGCTGGAATTCTGTACGATCGATTTATGAAAGTAGACTAATGTCCGCCAGGCGAAACAGGCGTACGTTTGACAGCACTTCTTAACATTAAAAAACATGCCTTTAAGCTGTAGGGGTTTCTGGGCTGCGGCTAGCCCGGAACCCCTCAGGAAAGAAACCCAGG